>JAOTQP010001652.1:65405952-65431393 GCA_026413545.1 Cichladusa arquata
AATATGTGCCAGGAGATCAGGGTCACTGCCCCACCCGGCTGCAGCAGATGGGGACAGAATACACATTGCTGGCCACACCCTGTATTGCAACCCAAGACAGATGGGCAGAGAAGGAGCTGAAGGGATGGATTCATGTCCCCCATGAGCTGGAGAGGAGGGGTCCTCCAGCAACCTGAAGTGATCTGCATGGACAAGGAGATGAAGAAGATGTGAATGCAGCTTCTCACCTAAATGCTTTGATGTTTTATTTTGGAAGAACTTTGCAGCTCCTGAATGAGGGCTTGGCATGTTTGTGTATAAAGACAAAAATATCAAAGAGTTCCAGGTTAGGTTGGATGGGACTTGGAGCAACCTGAGGTAGTGGGAAGTGTCCCTGCCCATGGCAGGGGGTGGAATGGGATGAGCTTTTCCCTTCCAACCCAAACCATAATTCCCTGATACCTGTAGGAGTTTTTGGGAGGGTTGATCACTGTGTTTGGTCCCTGGGAGGGGATGAAGGTCAGTTTGGGCTGCTCTGGAAAAAGCATCATTGGACCTTTCCTTCCCAAAGCTCAGAGCTGTGTGGAGTGACACTGAACTCGATCACTCAAGGATCATCCTCTGAACAGCATCGTGCATTAGTTGGTGGAATAACATCAACTCTGGCCCTAATTTTGGCTGCTTATCTGGTTCCCAGCAGGCTTCAGTGCTCAGAGACAAAATCATCTGAGGCTGGTGCTGTCTAGGGGGAAGCACATGCTGCAAACAGAGGAGCTGTTTCTTGCTCTGGAACTAAAACATTTCTGAAATCAAACTGCTGCCCAGCTTATCAGGGTGTAAACACGTTCTCCTGTGGGAACAGGAATTGCAGGCCAGTCTGAGCTGAATCTTGTTGCCTTTTCTCATATCAATCTGCTGGAGTTTCTCAGACACTGGAGCTCTGCAGAGGGTTTGAAATCCATTATTTTTCTCATCTGTTTTCTTCACGGGGGAGGCAGCAAAGACCTTGGACTACCAAGAATGTTTGGTTTCATTCAGAGCTGCTCTGTGGTGGGTGTTACACCAGAGCAAGGGAATGCACTGCTTTTATTCCCTTTCTCAGAAAACCCCTTCTTTAGGTGGTTCTGGTGCTGAAAGCTCAGAAATTACACTGAGGCTCCTTCCACAAACCCATCCTTGGGGATATTTCCAACTGGTTGAACTCTTGGGGGTGTGGACCATCCCCCAAAAAAGGAAGGACAGAATGTTGTGATAAAGGAATTGTGCTCCTGACACGTTTTATTCTGTCCTTGGGTGTAATCTCTTGACACATCCTGGGACTTGAGGCTGGGGAAAGGGCAGGGCATGTGGGAGCTCCCCAGAGAAGGAAATGACTCTCAAGTTACTCTCTGCTTTAATTTCAGTCATTTCTACCTATTTTCTCAGCATTTCCAGCCAGGAGCCAGCCTGTCTGTGAGAGAATAGAGAAGGTGCCAGCACTGTTGGAGGTGGCTCTTTGAAGTCTGCTCACTCTCTTCAGCCAGGACACCCCAAAATACAGCCTGGAAGGGAAGGACAAGGAGCAGGAGTTGTGAATTCTGCTGAAACAGGAGCTGCAGCCCAGCAGACACCAGCCTGTCCTGGTGGACAGCTCTGAACTGCAGCTCCCAAAGTGGCAAGTCATAGTTGGGTTTGGTCATTTTGGTGTACAAAAGTTGTTTCTGCTCACTGGGCTAAGAGGCAACAACAGCATGAAAAAGTATTTTCTATAGTTCTGCAGCCTCAGGTGGAGAATGAGGACAGGGGAGTATGGATGGGCTGTTTACAAAATAAATACAATATAAATATTATGGAGTCTTGCATCTCTTTGCATGTAGAGATCTTTCCTGCAGCAAGGAAATAATTTTATATTCTGGCACAGGACTGACAGTTAAACACTGAATTCAGAGATAAGAATCACTTGTTTTTCTTCCAACTCTCCTCTATTAAAAAGGAGTAAAACTCATCAAAGCCCCCCTTGTTTTTTATATGACAACCTTTGGGGTTTTCTGGTTTGTGCAGGAAGAATGATCTCCTAGGAGATGATGACCAGACTGGTGTTTAACAGGTTTAATGTTGGAAAACTTCCCTGCCAGTGAGTCAAAATTACCTTGCACTGGTCCTTCCCTGTTCCTCTGCCTCATGGCAGTAAAACACAGCAAAAACTTGTGGTCTACTTGGAATTTTTTCATGGAATGGTTTTCTTAGTAAACTTGCAGGTGATTTCAGGCTTCTTACTTTGGCTATGAAATGCTTAAAAGTTTCCCTTTCTGCTTTGTAAAGAATGAAAAGGAAGCTACAACCCTCCAGATCCCTCTGGGACAGTTTTTCCTGTCCAGAAAGGGTTGCAGAAGGCAGATCTAACCTCTCAGCTGGACTGGATGGTCACTGTAGGATGGAAATTCTCTACCTCAGAATGGCTTGTCCAGCTGGTTATTCTTTCTTCCCTCTCATGGAAAAGGAAGGTGTTAGGCTGGAGGAAAAAACTCTCTGTTTTCAGACTCCTTCCTCTGCCACTGTTCAGTGAGAGTCACTAAATGCCTGCTGGCATCAGTAGTCTGCAAAAATATCATTATAAAGACACTGAGCTGCTTCGTAAAGGCATTGAGGGCTTTATTTATCCCCTTCTGCAGGTGGTGGGAATGCTGCTGGTGCAAATTAATTTGAAGAACATGTGCTGGGCTATTAGCATTAAAAGAGCTCAGTTTTGGTAAATGTGGCAGTGGGGAGAGTAACTCAGTCCCACTGTTGGGTTGTGCTGTTGCATTGGTTTTCATTAGTTGTTGCTTTTCTCATTTCAGAGTAAGAAATTCCTTTAAGTTGCTGTTGTTTTGAAGGGATGGGCTCTCAGACCTGAGACTCTGGGTCTGTGGGGGCTCGTGGTGAATCCATGGAGGATGTGGTGAATCCTCCTGCTCCACAAGGAGCTGCTGCATTTCTCCCACCCAGCCCTTTGATACCTGTGCTAGACACATCCCTTACAATGCCTCTTGTGCCACCAAATATCCCATCCTGGTCCAGGGATCTCGAGGTGTGAAGCTGTAGTGGCTTCATTGGGGTGCTCTATGCATCCCTGCCCCTCGTGTCCCCTCTGTCCCATTGCTGGGGAAGGGTGGCACCTCAGGGAGAGAGAACCAGGAGGTTTTTCCTGCTGCCCAACTTGAGCTCCACGAGCACCATGGGCTCTGAATCCACTCTAGCAGCGAGGAAAACCCTGTTGGGCTTTGAAGCTGCTTGTGGAACTTGAGGGGCTTTTTCCTTTTTCTTTTTTTTTTTTTTTTTTTGTGTGTGTGCTCTTATGACACTGCTGCTAGCAATTGTATGTGCTCAGTGAGATGAAAGTCACCATGCCCAAGTGTGAAGAATCTTCACAACCACATCCCAGAACCCAATCCATTTTTGTGTTAAAAGTGGGAGTTTTAGCTTGTCTGGAGGCTGTTCCAGTTGCTCACAACTTCTCTGTGCTGCAAGTCCTCATGAACCTGCTGCTGAGTCAGTTAAAATCTACTTTTTTTTTGCCTGGAAAATGGTCTTCATTAGGCTTGTTTTTGTTTCTGCTGCTTCCCCTGTGTTTTTGCCTGGTGTGAAGCTGCACTCCTGCCTGGTGCCCTCCTCTTCCTCGCCATGAAGGTTTCAGGTAAACATTTATGCCTGTGGATATGTGTGATTTAACTGGATTAATTAGTCAAGGGGCTCTGCAGAGCTGGGATTTAAGGTTGTTCCTCATTACATCTTGAGAAGCTGCTGATTGTCCCTGTTTTTTATCTGCTGCTTTCCTTTGTGTAATTCTTCATTGCGCTGTTACATGACATCATCTGCATCTGCTGCTCTGGGCTTCAGAACATGTTCAGCTGAGTCTTGGGCAAGGAGGAGAATTTATTACTAAATCCATTAGAGTTCTGAAAATAAATAAACACCATGCTGAATTCCTTATCACCAGCACGTTGCCTCCAGCAGCAGTGAAAATATTCACATTGAGTCGGGGCTGGGGTTGCCAGTGCCTGGAGTGACTGAGGGTTTTTGCCTTCAAATTGTGCTCTTGCACAAAAAAAAAAAGAAAAAAGGTTGGTTGGCAAGTGTGTTCTCTACTGGAATCAACAATCTCTTAATGCTCTGAGGCTAAACTAAGCTGAAGTCAGCTATTCAGCTGTGGCTCTGTGCAACTCTATTGTGTTTATCTCTGCCCCAGACGTTCTCATTAGGCAGCAGGACTCTTTGTGTGGCTGGAACATCGTTTTAAGGGTAGGATTTTCCCAAGATTTTACCCACAAAGAAACCAGAGCAGTGGAAAACCATCTTCTGCTGAATGTCCTCTCTTCTTCAGTGGCATGGCTGAGCCTCAGCAATCCCACTGTGCTGGAGAGGAGGGGCAGCTCTGATCTCTGCTCTGGGACAGGGACAGCACCCAGGGAATGGCTGGAGCTGGGTCAGGGGAGGTTTAGGTTGGAAATCAGGGAAAGGTTCCTTATCCAGAGGGTGCTGGCAGTGCCCAGGCTCCCCAGGGAATGGGCACAGCCCTGAGGCTGCCAGAGCTCCAGGAGGGTTTGGACAGCACTGCCAGGGATGCTCAGGGTGGGATTGTTGGGATGTCTGTGCAGGGACAGAAGCTGGATCAATGATCCTGGTGGGTCCCTTCCAATTCTGGAGTTTCTCGTTTTCTGTGACCTTAATGGTGCTGCCCTATTGAGTGTACTGGATGACAGAGCAGCTCCTGACAATCCCAAATTCAGTGCCTCTATTTCAGATGAGAGACTGCCTCCAACTCACACCTGGTTTCTCATGTATGCATTGGGCAATACTGTCAGACAAAACCAAAATGCCACTTTCTAGAAAGAGCACTTTATGGAGATGTTGGAGCTGGTTTTCTTCTGTGTCTCCTTCCAACTTCCTCCCTACCTGTTCTGCAAGGCTTGCCATGATTTTGACTTTGGTCTGCCAGTAAAATAGTGTTGTCTCTATCTGATTACCTTTCTGTAAATTATTTGATAATCACAGTTCTTTCTTCCATCTCAGTGAAGTGCAAGTGCTTCTGACAATGCTAATGCAGGGCTTGTGAAAACAGAATGTGGCAGTAAAAGCTGGTGTTTCACAGGGGAAGGCAAAACAGGAATGAATTCACAGCAAATATTAACCTCTTGAGGGAGGGCTCATAAGAAGCACTGGAAGTGTGGGGTGGCTGGTGCCAGTGTAGAGCTCTCAAAAAATACATAAAATTATATATATAAGGCTTAAAACTAGGACAATCAGAATTCCCAAATACTTACCTAGAAAGAAATTAAAAATATTTTAAATATCTACCTGTGGGCTTTTTGATCTGCAGTTCAGCAAGGATTCTCTCTTCATTTATTGTATTGAGACATAAATATAAATCTAATACAGGTAGTGCCAGGTTCTGACCCTGGCTGAGGATCAGTCCCAAAGCTCTATTGCCTGAGAATACAAATGAATATGATGGAGACGGCCTTTATTTCTTTGTGTGATTTTTTATCCCTAGAGCTTAATGAATAAAGATAAACATTATCCCAATAACTGGACTCACTCCTTCAGTCATGTTTGCTTTCATTATTAGCTCCCTAAGAAGACACAGGTACATGATCTTATGTCTACAAACCCAGTTCTGCTCCTGCTCCTCCCTCCATCCTCTCCTGACTTTTGCAACTCAGTCAGTCCCAAAGGAGGTTTGAAGGGGAGGAGGTAGGAGATTCAGAGAGAATTCAATATCCACAGGGTGGTGAAGAGAATTTGCACTCCCTGAATGGAAAGGACAGGAAGAACTGACATTGGACAATTTATCTGGTGGCAGCTGGCCACCCTCACAGGCACTGGCCCACTGGCTGGCAGGGGTCTCCCTGGAACAGGGATAACACAGCTTGTTTCTCCCCCAGCTGGAGGGCTAAGTGAGAGTCTCAGAGGGTGAGAAACTGATGCTGTGAAGGCACAAACCTGTAACAAAGCTGGGTTTTTATCTCCTCTCTCACAGAACAACTTCCTTCATCCTTGCTTCATTACACTGCCAGGAGCCACATCCATTCCATTCCACAGAAGTTACTGAATTTACTCCAGTGAAATTTGGAAAACTTAAATTAGATGACTCCAGACAACCCTCTGGCTTTAAATTCTGTGAAGCTGTGAAAAATACACAGATCACAAAAGATGAATAAAGTGAACTAACTCCTAAGTGACCTGTGGCAGTGCATGGTAGAAATGGACTGTTTGGCTGGCCATGGTCATCCAGATGTGAATCAAGGCCGTGCAACTTTTAGAGGCACTGATAAACACACCACTGAGATTACATTTTAATATTCCTGGTCAGTGTTGGACACCTGACACTGTCCAGAGAAGCTGTGGCAAAGTTGGGCTGGATGGGGCTGAGAGCAACCTGGTCTAGCGGAAAGTGTCCCTGCTGGAACTAAATCAGGTTTAAGGTCTCTCCCAACCCTAATAATTTTATGATTCTGTCATCAAATTTCAGAAAAGGTGGCTATGAAGTACAGTGAATTCACTGGGTAATGTCAATCACCATGAAATTATTTGCTCAGCTCTAATATTTCCCTTTATGAGTGGGATTAACAGCAATGGGATTTCAAGTGGAATAAATGAAACTGTTACAAAAGGGAGCACCTCAGAGAAGAAAATAAGACAAGTTGGGCAACACACTCTTGTGCTGTAGCTTTTCACTTCTGGAGACTTGACTTTCAATGTCTTTTAGAGCCCAGCAGGAAAGAGGAGACCAAAAAAAAAAAAAAAAAGGGAAAATTAGAGGCTGCTAGTCAATTTTTTGTATAATATGCATCCCTTGAGTAATATTTGATTCTAAAGAGCAATCCCATCAGGGACCTCTGAGCCTGATTCCAATGTTTCTCCCCAGTTACATTCCCCATTAAAGTGTCCCGTGGTCACTGATGGGGGAGAGAGGGGGATCAGGCTCTCTGTGCAGTCCCTTGAGAGGTGCCAAGGCAGGACAGAGCATATCAAAGAGGATTGTGTCTGACACAGCTGTTTTTAAAAAAGATGTTCAGTTTCCCAGAGAAGTGGGAATCTTGCCTAACCCATAATGACCCAAAATCATTTTGCAATACGTCCTTCTAAGCGAGTTTGGCCATGTAGTTTCTCACTGACAAAACCCCTTGATTTTCTAGGGGTGTAGAAAAAGATTAGTGCATAAAAGACCATCTGTCTCCATGCTGCTGACAGGCTAAAAGATGGTCTTTTTCCTCTCTGTGGAGCAGGTTGCAACCCTCCCAATCTGGAGGCAGTGTGCAATCCTTATCTCTGTGAAACACCAGCCTGAACAAGCATTCCCTTCTCCTCGATTTGCTGTCCTGGGCTAATCCCCTGGCTGCTGCATGGGCTGACCTGTGTGTGAGCTCCTGGAGCTCCCCCCACCCGCGGGACACAGGCTCATCCATCAGGTATTGATGGTTTGGCTCCAGGGTTGGATGCAATCCTGTCTTTCTGCCAGGCAGACAAGCCTTCCATCAGGAAAGCTTTCCATCCTGATTACTGATAAAGCCTTTTGGGAAAGAAGGGAGAGTGTTCCACCTGCCAGAGGTAGCACACAGACATTATTTCCTGTGTTGTGGCCAGTGCTGTGCAGTGAGAAGCAAAGAACTGTCTGAGTCTCATTATTGCTCACACCAGTGTAGCATTTAGGGCCTGGGGCTTTTCCATACTTTGTGCTTTGCAAACTCAAAATAATAACCACTTCCCTTCCTGGGGGATTTTAGCATGAATAGGTAAGAGAGGCAAAGAAAATAAAGACTTTTATTCCTGTTTCAGGGATGGAAAACAGGCATGGAGAGACTGAGCAATCTTCCCAGAACACCACTGAGTGTAAGGTCAGAGGTGGGAGACATTCAAGTCTTTTCCCAATTTCTTCACTATTTTTCCACAACTTTCCACTTGGGTTTGTTCACATTCTGCCACCCCAGGTATGTGCTGACACACAGAATATAACCACATTTGATGGTTTATAGCATTTACAGCAGATATGTACAGGAAGCATAATCCACTGTCATGGATCACTCTGTCCTTGCTTTTAGGTGTCTCATAAAAAAATATAGTTACTTCCCCCTTACACATCACACATGCAGTGGGCTAGTTTAATATCAAGTTAATATTTAATAGTTTTTAAAATGTTATACTATCCTCAGGGAAAGATGCTTCCTGAATGTAAAATGTAATCTCATATTTGGTGGATTTGAGTTTTGCACATGTCATTGGATCAGCTGCTGCTATTACCAGATAGGCTTATCTAGATCCTGACAGAGCTAAAAAATTGCATGTGTGTATCTTTTGGGTTGTGGTCTGTGCATCCTACCAGCCACATTCAGTTGCTTCATTCTGGGGGTCTTTTATTTTTCCTGGAAAGGAGACTCAGTTTCTTGCCTTCTCTCCTCCCTGCATGGTTTTTGGTTATCAGAATTCTCATTTCCCCATCCATAAAGCATGGATAATAGAATAGGGCTGCCTGTAGTGTGAAATTGAAACTCCTGGCACCAAAACACAGCAGCTCCCTCAGCTGCTCCTGGTGCTGCAGACCCCTTTCCATCTCTGCTCCTTTCCCTGGACATGCTCCAGTCCCTCAATTTCTTTCTTGTCCTGAGGGGCCCAGAACTGGACAAAGCACTCAAAGTGTGACCTCACACAGGGGGTGGGCACTGCCCTGCTCCTGGGGCTGCAGCACTGCTGACACAGGCCAGGTGCCATTGGCCACCTGGGCACAGCTGGCACATGTTGAGCCACTGTCAACCAGCACCCCCAAGCTTTTTTCTTCCTGGCCACTTTCCAGCCTCTCTGCCCCAAGGGTTTAGTTTATCTCTGCTGATGTAAATTAGGGTGGGCCCATTACATCCTGTGCTCACCCAGGCTGGGTACTTCACCACAACTTTTTAAATGCTTATTTAGACATGTGGGAGAGGCTTTCTGCTGTGCAGAGGATATGGATTTTTAAAAAGGGCTTTGTTTCATCCTGAGAAAGCCATGCTACTTTACAGAGAAGCTAATCCAGACTCCTGCAGCCAGGAAGCTGAGAAGGTGAGTTTTAAATGCCAGCTGAAAAGAGTGTGAAAGGAGCTGATTTCATTTATCATACTTGGACTGTTTGCCTGCTTCACAACCTCTTTTCTAGGAAGGGTTCAAACCCACTCCAGTCCCTTTTGCTGCCCACTGTATATCTGCAAAGTTTTTGCACTGCCATATTCTCCAAGGGTTGTGCTTCCACCACTCTTATTTCAATGGTAAGTTTTGTGATTGTTGTGTTGCTGGCAGAAGCAGAGTAAGGTATGTGCAAACTTGTGTCTCTGCATCCATCTGAGATGGGCAGCTGGAGCTCTGCCATGGTCCTGCCTTCCTTGCCAGCAGATTAGGAGAGGATTAGGAAAGAGAAGGATAGCAAGGGGAAGCAGCATTTCCTGTCTGTCCTGCAGCAATCCTCCAGCTGGCATCAGCCTCCATTTGCTCTGTGCTTTACGTGTGGCATCAACGAGGGAGATGCACAGAGAGAAACCAGGAAAGCCTGGAAGTAGAAGGCAAATTTTGTTGTAATTCTTTTATATTCGGTGTAGTGCCAGTCTGCAAGACAACTGCAGTACACGTGGGGAGGCTGGGTTAAGGATTTGGGCACAGCATTTGAGTTTCTGCTCCACCACAGACTCCCCATGGCCTTGGGCAAGGTATCAGTGGCCAGTTCTGGAGCAGTAAGGTGTGAACACACCAAGCACAGAAACTCTGTGAGAGGGACCATCAGGTGAGGTTTGGTGTCTCCACAGACACGACAAACCAATATAGATACACAGCTTGTGACTGGGCAGGGTGAAAGCTGGTGTGGACTTCTCAAAGTTGGCTGCTTTCAGCTAAAATGTCATAAATATGGATATTTACACATCAGAATCCATTTCAAGGCACAAGACAGACCAGAGGATGCAAAACAGGTTCCTAGATCATAAGTTATGCCCATGAAAATTAGTTCTACAGCCCAGCTGTGTGCTGAATGCAGCACTCACACATTCCCTATCCCAGGGCCCAGATCTGGTGCCACCCAGCCTCCAGTGCCCCACATGTGCAGCCAGTCCTCACCACTAGGATGTTCTAGCCCACTTCTGGAAGCTGTGTCAGCATCCAGGCAGAAATTCAACATCCACGGGGATGGAGGGAAAGTATTTGTGACTAAACATGCAGCAAAATATTAAATCGTTGCAATTGTGGGTTTATGGGTGTGAAGGTTGGCACAGAGATGAGAAAATTGCCACTAATGTCTCTGAATTATCTTTTTTTTTTTTTTTTTTTTTTTTAATGAAGTCCCTTTCCAAAGAACTCAGGTCTTTGTGGAAGTGAAGCTGTTGTGTCAGGTAACAGCAATATTTCATACTGGCATATTAGTGCCATATTTTAAACCCACTACACTGAACATGTTAAGGTCATGGAATTTGTCTGAGGGTTAGAGTGAAAAGGTAGTTTTCCTAGATATGTGCATCCTGGGAAAAATCTTCAGGGTGTAAGACAGTGAATCATCTCCTAGAGCAGAGGAGAAATGCAAAGCAAGCAATTCTTAAAGCTTGTCAGAGAGCAGGGCACCTGCACCAGGCAAGGCATTACACAAATGGACATGAGGTGAACTAAAAGGTCATTTTTTCCCTCCATTTTAAATATGGATCCAGGAGGAAACATGCAAACAGCAAGGCCACCTCCTGCTACCAATTATTCTGAAAGGTAAGAGTCCAGACTGTGCCACAGAGAACCACTGAGAGTTTCTCATCAAAATGTGACTCTGGCAAAGTGAATACTCTGGGAGGTCAAACACATTTCCACTCAGGGCAGCATCACTTCCAAGAGCCTGGATGAAGGATTAACAAAGATGACTTGACATTTACCTGGATTCATGTGCAGCTAATAGGGCTGATAAAAGTGCTCCATGAATAATGCATATTGAGTAATTCACAGATGGAAAGATTCATCTTCTTCCATAAGCAGAAGGGGTGGGGGAGGGTGGAACATCAGACAGAAAAGACTGGTCTTTAGATCCATAATATCTTTATCAGTGGAAAGAGAGGTCAAGGCTTCCTGGTTTAGTACCATAAGTGCTTCCATTAAGGAAGTAATTTTGATTACATAGAAGGTCACAGCCCCCATCTTTGTTTTGAGGGGTTTATTTGGGAGGGGAGGGGGAAGGTGGGATTTAGAGTCATTAGCAAAATGCATTCATTGCAGCTGATTTCTCTGGGGGTGGTGCATGGAGGGGCTGAGCACAGTGTCACAGAGGCACAGAATAGCTGAGCTCAGAGGGGACCTCCAGAAATTGCTCCAAAACCCACAGCCACAGAAACACCAGCTACAGCAAGGTCTCCAGGCAAGCATCCAGGAAAGTTTGGTTTGAAAATCCCTAAGGAGGACAACTCCACAGTTCAATCACTCTGACAGGAAAAATGATTTTTTACCTTGTATTTAAATTTTTTCTTGTATTTCCATTTCCCATCATCTTTTGTCCTGTTACTGGGCACCAGCTGGTCCATCTCCTTTACTCAGTCATCAGGTATTTAAACACCTCGAAAAGATCCCTCACAAACATAAATCAAATCAAATCAGTCTCAACTCTCAGCCTTTCTTCACTGAGAGATACTCCAATGCTTATTCACCTTTGAGGCCCCTGAGGGAACGTTACTGTGACTTGTTGTGGCAGCATTTTCACCTTGCATGCAGTGAATCCTTGTGTTCCTGATGCCTCAAGTTTTAGCTTTCATATTTTCCGGATTCTGTACTTAGTGTGTAACACTGAACTTCATACAAAGCTTTACAAGTTCTCCTCCCAGCTCAGTCACACAAAACAATCCTTTTCCAGCCCCAGAACCAAGGACAGCACTGCAGCTTCAGCCCCAGAAAGTGCAAAAAGCAGCGAATGGAGGAGAGAATCTGGGAGGATGGGACTGCAGAACCTGAGCTGGAGCTGGACAATTAACCCCAATATGGAAATAGACCAAAACTTATAAAAGTGTGAAAACTCATGGCTCAGTGTCCATCTTGGGTGTAGCCACATCTGAGCTCTTGTACTGCCCAAGGTGAATCCTTCAAAGACCTTTTAATAAATCCCTGCTTTATTCCTTTAACACTGTCTAGCCTCTGGTCCAGGGAGCCTCTCTAGACATCATTCCCAGTGAAAGATGAATATTTGGTGGAATGTTTTTGTGTCCCAGACTGCAGCTGACAGGAGCAGCCATCCTCTCTGTCCTGCAGCTCATGGAAGGGGTGACACAGTGACTGCCTGTCACTGTGCATCTGGTGCTCTCCAAAACCCAGCCTGGGAAATCTCCTGTAAGAGAGGCTTAGAGCAAAGATGTCTTGCCTGGAGCCAGGATTAATGAGGTTGAATCCTACTGGTGGCCACAGAACTGATTCAGTTTGGAAAGAGCTGCTGTGGGGATTTGTTCATTACTGTGATGGGACCACAAATCAAGCACAACTTTCCCAAGGATGTGCCTGGATAATTCAGTAATATCCCCTTGAAGACCACAGTGCCCTTTAAATTCAGAAATCTGGGTTTTACACAGACTAGAACAATTACATTTTTAATTAGGACAACTCAAAGCAATTTGGTAAAGCAGAGGAAGAAAGAGAAGACACTGTGTCCTTGCTTCTCCTTTTGATTTCAGTCAGTTCAGTGGTTTTCTGGGTTTCAGCAAATTCTAAATGGCTGCTTTGCTCTCTCCAGCAGTCTCCCAGTCTTGACCTGTGGAATTCCAGGTCCCTGCTAAGCTCTCTGTGTTTTCCTGTGCCTGCCCTATCCTTCAGTCTTGAAGCCTCCTTAAGGAGACCAGTTAAGCCTCCTTGAGAAGATCAATTAAGCCTGGAAAGGCTCCCCAGGGCAATGGTTGCAGCATCAAGCCAGTCACAGTTCAAGAATGTTTGGACAATGATTTCTGGCACAGGATGGGATTCTTGGGGTGTCCTGTACAGGGCCAGGAGTTGGACTCCATGATCCTTGCTGGGTCCTTTCCAACTCAGAATATTTCTGTTTTGATGATTCTTAGTCCCAAAGGAACAACTCCCTGTCCCTCTGCAGGTTTCCATCTGTCCCAGTCATTTTCCAAAGGCATGTGGCATATGACACAGCTTTAGAAAGCCAGATATCCTTTGCCATAATTGATCAGCTGAAAAGGCTCTATCCTGTTGATGCAAGAGGGCAGAAGGAAGTTCCCCATACCATCAAAATTCTCCTTTCCCCACAGTTAAAAGTTAATCTGTACTTCAGTGCAGTGTCCTTGAACCAAGGACATCCACTTCTTCACTCCCCTCTAAATTAGAGCTGGATTTTAGTCTGAAGTTGCATTTAAAGGAAGGGCAAAATTCCTCCTGCTTTCAACAGAAGGAAAATTTCTTCGCTTGAGTTTTATTTTACCCAGTTAAGAGTTCACACTTGTCTTGGTAAATAGGAAAAGACATCCCCAAGCTGGTGAGAGGCATCCTGACCAAACTCCCTGAGGCTGCACAGAAGGGTGAAGTCTTCAGGGACACAGAGCCAGGACATCTGCCTACAACTCTGGAGTCTGCAGGGATGGGACTCGGCCGTGCCCTGACTTCAGAGGCACAACGTGCCCACAGCTCCCATCATCATGGATGTCCCCTGCACCCCCCTGGGACCTCAAGGAGCAGTGACACCACTGCCAGAAGGGAGCTTTTAGAGCTCCCTAAAGGGGTTCAGCTCAGCCTGGGGAGTGCCCACACGTTGGAGTCAGTGAGCCAGGAGTCTCCCTGAATTCTTCAGGGAGAGATCAGAGTGCAGGGGTTGAATTAAAGCCTTTGGATGCATTGAAGTATATTAAGCCTCTCACACATAAAGTAGAAGTTTAAGAATAAGTTTAAGTTTAAGTTTTAGGATAAGTAAGTGAGTCAGTAAGTAAGTCTTAGTATGAGCTGTAATGCTTCTAGTAAGTAAAAGGTTGAGATGCCAAAGTAGAAGTGTGAGTTCTAGTAAAAGTTGAAAAACATACTGATGTTTTCAGTGGAGGCCCCAGGAATGTAGTTTTAGAGAGTGCTTACAAGTAATAGAGCTATAGTAAGAATATTGCTTACGTTTTTCAGGTAGAACAAGATAAACCATATGCATAGTTTATATGTAACCTGGTGTGTTAAGAAACTAGAGTTCTAGTAGGTTAAGGAGAGGTGGTCTGAGTTTGTGTCTTAGCTTGTTGGGAAGATTCTAGATGAGAGCATGCATTCAGGAGAGTTGGTGCTTTTTGGTTTTTGATTTTTGCCATTGCTTTTACTATTTTGCTTTGCTTTGCTCACTCACTGCCATCATCAACACCCAAGGAGGACAGGAGCTGCCCAGCAACATCAGCTTCCCGGGACCCTGACCAGGGCAGCTTCTGCTTCTGTTTGGGACTTTATACCAAAACCTAGTGTGGACTTTAACATCTGTGACTGTGCCTTTTGAGACTGATGTGCTTTTGTAATAAACAGCTTTATAGCAACTATCAGCTGCTCGCTCATTTAGGAAAATAACCCGATGAAGTTGGTGTCTGAGAGCTCTGGAGGCAAAACCTCACACCCACAGACTGGTCATGAGCAGGTGACACCAGTGTCACTAAGAAAGGGAGAAAGGAACAGGAAACCCTGACAACCCACGCTCTGCACTAAATCCTCTGGATTGTGTGGCTTCTAAAGCAGGATATTTAATGAGGGGCTGGGCTCCTTTGTGTTGTGATTTAGCATTTCAGTCAGCTGAAGTTTGGGCTCTTTGTGTTTTCACAAACTGTGTGAGACTGTGTCTGTCTGAGTGTGTGACAGCCACTGGCAGCCACATCTCTTCTGGGGCATATTTGTGGAATATCAGCTATTTAGTGCCATCCTGTTCACTCAGTGGGCAAGCCAGAAATAACTGTGGAACAAACCCAAAACAAGCCTTTCCTCTCCTGGAGAATCTGATGCCAGTGCATTTCTTATCTTGCCAGACATGAGCCTGGTGAAATCACAACCTGAATGTCCTCTGGAGACTGATCTTTGCTCTCCAATGGATGTGTAGTATCCCAGGTGAGGTTTCCATGCTGCTCTGATACTGCATCCAAGGCAAGGATTATTGTTTTTCTGTAAATTGTGGCTGAGCTTTCACAAGAGGACACTTCTAGTTTGAGACTGACTTGCTTCAGAGAACATTGGTCTGAATGCAAAGGGACCTGAGATTCAGCTACCAGAGTGGAGAGAAGAATGGCAGTGATGTGGGAGAGAAAAGAATCCATTTGGTGAGAGCTGGAGTAAATGAGACCACAGGAACCTGTTCACTTCATGCCAAGCAAAAAAACCCACCAACCTCTTAGTGAATAAAAAATTGAAAAAATTCTAATTCAGAGCACCAGGGAGAAAAATAAATAAGAAATAAAGGATCATACTCCCTAAATGGAGAAAAGAAGATGTTTCCTTGCCCCAGCTTGTGAAACACTGATTCTGGGTAGAGGAGCCACAGATTTCACCCCTGATTTTGCACTGGTGTGTAGAAAAGCCACATCTCCACATCCTTTAATCCTTTTGTTGTTGGCTATAAGGGGCATAATTATTTCTGCTATTGCTCTTCCAGTTTGCTTTTTGGAGACAGCAACTTCACCTCCTGTGTGTGAGTGCCCTGCCATGTGCTTGGGTTCAGGGAATATTGAAAAAAAAATGTGACTACTCTTCCAAGAGGATTTGAGGGAGAAAATAGTACTACAGAACTCACCTGAGGCTGCAATCTCTGAAACAAGCAGCTCATCCATGTCAAGCAAAGACTTCAGGCTCCAGGGAATGCTGACATGGAAGTAGAGACAACTCTGAGCTGGGCTCACTAAATCTCTGCTTCATTTCACTGAGGCAGGGAAGAAGAATGAGTTTTAGCAACCAGGACAATTAATAATCAAGCCTCATGTCGGGTGAAAGTGTAATTAGCAATGCCAGATGGAAGTGCATCAACAGGAGGCATGGAATGCTCCTCTCCCTTGGAATTTGCCACATTGCAGCCACACAAGGTCCTCCTCCAGGAGAGTGGGGGCTGAAATCTCCCCAAGCAGAAGATGGAATTGGATTTAGGTTTATGTTCACACCACAAGCCCTGGGCAACTTGTTAACATGACCTGCTGTGATTATTTTGTAATTCTTATGCTCCTCTCCCCTTTCTTTTCTATTCATACTTAGTGAGTTGTCTAAAATCCTGAATAGTTTTGGGGAAAACCTGTAGGATGCTTTCTGTTGGTAAATTAGCTTCTCTCCCATCCATTTCTTATCCTTTCCTATCTTATCTAACTTGGAGGAAACATCCAAGCTATTGTAAAAGTAATTTCATTTTATTTTGAAGCAACCCTTTGGTAAACAGGCTGTCTCACTGCAGACTGCCCACTTCCATACTGAGGAGGAGGAACTCATCTAATAATAATTATAGCACAATATTTCCCTTGAAGCACCCCCAGGAGGCTCTCTTTATCTGGGAAAGATATTGGAATATTCACACCTACTCACCACAACACAGAAATGCAGTTCTTTAAAGGGGGAAATCAATTTTCCCTTAGCATTTAAAATACTAACTATGTACTTTGTTGGAGCTAAGTGGTCAGATAAGATCATACATCCAGTGCTGATGATCAGTCTGAAAGGGAGGGGGCAAAAGGCAACAGTGGGGTTCAATGATAACTGTAACTAAAGTGAAATTTATTAATAAAAAGGAAAAAAGAAAATTGTTAGATGATTCTCTCTCCTCAGCTCAGTTCCACACCAGTACAAAGCCCCAACAGTGCTGATCCCTCAGGTTAAAGGTCTGTTTGCCATCCTTTGTGACATTAACAGGGCTTTTTGCTGTTAGCAATATCCACTGGGATCTGTGGCACAGACAAATCCTCGACACTCACCTGGAATTCTGGTCTCTTTCCCCTCTGCTTTATCCCCTCTATTACTTTCTTTTGTGAGTCACAGTGGTGGCAGCAGTTCTGTCCCCTGAGATCACATTAGGGACTTCCAGAGAAATTCATCTGATGGGAAACTGCATTGTCAACCAAGCTTAATTCTTCTAATGAAAAGTATTTCCTTCCTGAAGGGAATTTACAATGTCTGCTTAAAAACTCCAAACAAACCCCCAAACTTAAATACATTCATATTAAATCTTTCATTTTATGATATGAGAAAATCTATAGGAGTGGAGGTCTTTTGTTTGCTTGTTTAAGAAAAAATCCATTATACTACTCAAGGAGACTTTATGAAGGAAAATATATATGGATTAGATATTGGGAAGAAATCCTTCCCTGTGAGGGTGGGGAGGCCCTGGCACAGGGTGCCCAGAGAAGCTGTGTCTGTGTCTGGATCCCTGGGAGTGTCCAAGGCCAGGTTGGACAGGGCTTGGAGCATCCTTGGGAGGTGTCCCTGTGGTGGAATAATCTTTAAGGTCCCTTCCAACCCAAACCATTCTGTGATTCTAATACAGAGGGTAGCTGAACAAATCTGACCTATTTCTTCTCTACAGCATCCTCATCTCCTGAGAATTTCAGTTATGTCCCATTTGTTCCTGCCATAAGCCCACAGCGCTGCTTTATTTCCCTCTGTTTCTTTTCTTTTCCCTTCATCCCATCTCTCCCCTATTCCAAGGTCAATGTAAAAAAATCCAGCTCTGAGAAAGCATGGAGAAATCTGGCATTCACTGTTTTTGTAACCCCAAACAAAAATCATATTAAAACCTGAAGTTTAGTGAGTCTATGGATGTATGCATGGATAGATATGATTTATTAGATGTGTCAGGGGTTCATTTCATCTTTAAATAGAAAAACCATGAGGTGTGACTTGATGACTTATTAAAAAAATGTCACACTACCGAGGAAGAGTGACACCATAAAATACTTACACATACAGTTCCTGAGAGGGGCTTGTCAGAAGGATATCCCAGCATACCATTTAATGGGAAAAAATAATTATTCACGGATTGTTGCTTTGGCTTTTTACAAACAATGAGTCCAGTTAATTTTGTCATATCACTGGCTTGTGTTTGCAAGCTTCAATCACTCCTTTAAAAGAGCCCAGCCTTCCCAGGGCACATGGAGTGAAAAGGCATCATTTTAATGTAGCTAATTAAAATGTGTGACATTCAGAATGCGGCTGGAACGTGGCATAAAAAAGTAATTACAGGACAATAGATCATGTCACGGACAAGTGACTAAATGTGAGCATGTGCTGGCAAATACCAGCCATGGAGGAAAATCCAGCTTGAACCAAGCACTGGGGACTCTGCAGGTTTCATCCAGAAGTGGTGGATGTGTTTCCACTTTGGATAAGTTTCAAGACCTGTTCTGCAGTTTTCCCAGGATCTGTCTTTGCTGTCCTGGTGTAGACTGACCTCTGTCCTCGCAGGGGGGTGGCTGCTGTCAGGGACAGTGTGGCAAACAATGTTTGATTCCCAGGGGCAGCGTTTTGTGTGGGGAACAACACAGATTTGTGGGCTTTGCCTGATGTTTATTCCAGGCTGCTTGGTCTCCTTCAGTGCACCTGCTAAGGAAATGAATACATTCCACTGTCCCAGGCTGCTCCAAGCCCCTTCCAGCCTGGCCTTGGACACTGCCAGGGATCCAGGGACAGCCACAGCTTCTTTGGGCACCCTGTGCTCAGCACCCTCACAGGGAAGAATTTCTTCCTAATATCCCATCTAAATCTTCCTCTTTCAGTTTAAAAGTGCTCCCCTTTGTTGTATAACTCCACACCCTTTCCAAATGTCCCTCTCCAGGTCTCCTGTACCCTTTAGACACTGAAGGTGCTGGAAGCTCTCCCTGGAGTCTTCTCCAGGTTGAACAACCCCAATTCTCACAGCTTTTCCTCACAGCAGACATGCTCCATCCCTCTGATCATCTTTGTGGTCCTTATAGAAGAATAGTTTCAAACAGCAACCTGGGTTTCAGAAGGCAGCTCACAAAAAAAACCCCAGTCTGAATCAGAAAGGCTCCAGAAAAAAATTTGGAAATGATGGTTGGATGGGCCAGTTTGGATTGAGTTTGCACAACCTGTACTAATGGAGGGTGTTCCTGCCCATGGCATGGGGTTGGAACTAGAAGGTTTTTAAGGTCCCTTCCAACTCAAACCATTCTGTGATTCTCTAACTGAGGTCCCCAAACAGATGATGAAAGGAAATATTGCTCTATGGGCTGATAAAGTTAAATATTTTTGTGTCCTAGCCTTCCTCCTTTCTGCTTTTCAAACTATTTCTATTTATTGCAGATACTTAATTCTTTTTCTTTTTAAGCTACGAGCATTGGCTCACACTACTGTAAAGATTAAAGGCTTTTTTTCAATTTAAAATCTTGTTAGAATTAACCTCAGATTCTTAACTTAGCAGTCAAAATGGACTCCATGCTGAACTCAGCAATTCTTTTAAAAAAAGGGAATTTAGAATATCTATTTGTCTGCCTTTCAAGGAGACTAATGTTAGAAAAGGGAAAAAAGGGGATAAAGAAAGAAAACAAAATTTACCAGTACTGTTAGATTTATTGCTTCTTTTATAATTTCTTTGGCTTATGTAAATTTAACTGAAATTTTTCAGACCATTAATCCATAATACCAACTATAGCCCTCTTTGTTCTTAATTAAAAAAGGATGGATTGATAGAAGAGGGATGAGATTTTCAGAAGTACTCAATGCTGGCCAAACTCTACTTTGATGAAGTCAGTGGTGAAAACTCCCCCAGAATCTATCAAGAACAGAGTACAGCTGAGCATTTCTGAAACCCCTTCCAGAGTGAAGTGTGGTGAGGGGTAATTTCTGACAGCATTGCTGGGGGTTCAGCATTGTGGTTTCCATGAAGTTCAGTTTATTCTCTTTTTTGTCTTAAAACTGGTTTGAGCTGTTTAAAATCTACATCCCAAATAGGTTTTGTGGACTCCAAAAGAGTCTCTTGAGTTGTTGTGATTGGGTTCAGAAATCTGAAAAGTGCATTAAAAGCAGACATAAGGGATTTGGGAGATACCACAAGGAGCACTGTTTGAAAGCTGAAATAAGACAAATAAATGTGGCAGGAATGGATTTAGAAAGTCTCAATGTGTTTATTACTTGCAACTGACACAAGTCCCTAAGGTCAGTAGCAGTTTTAACACCTCTGTCCTCTGGAAATCCAAAGTGAAAACCAGAAAGCACCGAAGAACCAAACACAGAGTCCTGGTGCAGAGCTGGGAGAGAGGAGCCACCCTGCAGCATCAGGAAAGAGAGTTCTGGGAATCACAGGATGGTTTGGGTTGGAAGAGACCTTAAATCCCATCCCATTCCACCCCCTGCCATGGAGAGGGAGACCTCCCACTATCCCAGGTTGTTCCAAGCCCCGTCCAGCCTCGGACACTTCCAAGGATCCAAGGGCAGCCACAGCTTCTCTGTACCATGGCCTCCCCACCCTCATAGGGAAGAATTTCTTCCTAACATCTACTCTAAATCTAAACACTTCAACCAAAGTCTTAAAACATCTTAAAATTCCCTGTGATTCAAACCATCAGGGCTGGTGGGACAAAATTTCAAGACGAGCTGCGCTTTTTGGCTGTCGAAAAAATGTTGTTTATCCTTGTCAGGGGGAAAGACACAATGTGTTAGAGTGTACATGTACAATGTGTTAATGATCATTTCCTAAGGGATCAGATGGAGAACACCACATCAAGTGGAAGAACTGACCTGGTGGCTGGATCTCTAATTGGCCAAGGGCTGTGAAAACACACGGTCCCTCTGCCACCACGGAGGCTGCAGGAGAGGCAGTTTAATGGGGCTCTGCACACAAGTTTTAGAGCCTTTCATAGCACAGATAGAAATGATACATTTCATCTTTATGCCACCTTTCTAAATCACTAAAAAGTAAATTCAGTTAATGCTGAAAGGCAGAAGCCCTGAGCTGCTGCTTTGCTTTGCTATTTATAGTGTCAGGACCAGCTCTGCCTTAATCTTCTGGGTGTCATTCAATATATTTCTGACCCAACCAGGTAGAACAGAAGACTTGGCTGTATTTCCAAGCTCTCAGAGGTTTTAAGACAATCCCACAGCTTTTGCTGCAAGTGGCTTTTGCAGTGTACTGACAAATAATCTCAGGGAGAGTGTAATTGTCCACAGGAAAACATCAGCTGCAGAGAAAATACCCACAAGAAATTTCAAAAACCTCAAACAACAAAAAGCTCCCAGAAGAAAAAAAAAGAAAAGGGACATACTGACTTCATTTTCCCAGCAGATGTCTTTGCTGAAGTCCCTCCCTTCCCTGGCTCCATTTCTGCCATGTTAATTGTCATAACTACGCCCTGTAGCTCCTTGGTAGGAGAATTGTCACAATTAGCCTGTGACTTCACACCAGCTGTCTTGGCATAGACCAGACAACGTGCTTTGGACTCTGAACACCTGCAAACCCAGTCCATGGTGGATGTTTGGATGCTAAACCAAATAGCTGTTGCATTTCAGGCTTGTTCTCTTGGGGAGGCTGGGGGGAGAGAGGTGGAAAAAGGTCTACACGCCCAAATGCTGTAATTTTCCCTTTCTGAGGTTTATTCTGTGCATTCTCTTCCAGTGTGCTGCCTGTCAGCTGATGGAGGGATGGCCCCAGCAGTTATCTGGAGATTTCACAGTCTGTAGGGTTCCATATGTTGCTAGCTCTGAGTAGCTAAATAGAATAGGGGCAGGGGTTGAAAGAGAAAAAAAAAATCTCCACATCTATTTTGATTTATTTCTAATTACTCCCTTTCCAGGGCTCTGGAAGGACAGTTTGGTTTGGTTGGTGCACTTCTGGATGAGTGTGATGTGGGAGCTGGCAGGCAGCACTTTGGCAGTTTTACCCCAGTGAGTTTAATAACCCAACGAGAATTGCCCAGAACAGTGGGATCAGATTCATGGAACGAGCCATGAATGCATTTCTGTTCCCCAGTAACTGTGCAGTGGGATTATTCAAGAGATTCAAATGTGGGTGGCATCAATTTGAAATGCAGATGGTATATCTTATTAAACACCATTTTAGCTATTTGTAGTGCTCAGAACAGTATTTGCCCTGAATTTAAATAACGATGTACAGTATTTGTTAAAAAACAAGCTTGGGCATGTTTTGTTTAATTAGTGGCTTGAAATTTCCCAGCATATGGCTTGTCATTTGCTAAAAAGATACGCAATTATGAAGTTCCTTAAAGTTTTACTATTTAAATGCAAAATTAACTTAGTATGTTCAGCAGTTAATGGCAGGCCATTAAATATAGTATTTACTAAACAAAAGACATATAGGAGCAGCTGAGTGTGCCTGTGCCATCTGTACCTCGAGCACTGTACATCTTTTGGTTCACAGGAGGTGGACTGGACCCACTCTGCTCCCACAGTTCATTACCAGAGTTTTCTGCACTTCTGTGCAAATGACATCGTGTCTGGTTATTATCTTTAAAGGCCTGGATGCTGCTTTAGAAACATCAATTTAATTTTTATACTTCAGGAAAGCAAGCAGGCCATCTGCTTAGAAATCCCAGCACTTTTCTGAAGAGATGCAGATATTTTTTTTTCCCTGACAGGCTTTGAATGGCCTTTTAAAGTTTTTGAAACTTTTAGCTGCCTGCCTGTTCATTTTTCATTAGGAGATGGAAATGAGAGTCTGGAAGACTGAAGGATGATGCATAGGGTTTTTTTCTTCCCCCCATAACTTACCTGCTCAGCTTCTACTCCTCATCACGACAGATGACTAATTCAGCTTCTGCCTCCCCTCACCAGCTCAGCTCGAGCCAGTCCCTCCATCCAACACCTCCATCAGTCCCCAGTCCCAGCAGAGCTGATGGAAAGACTTGCCTCAGGCATCTCCACCACCCCTCATTGCAGGCAATATTATGCACTCAAATGAGTCACAGATTGGAGGATTCTCATTTTTACTCTTGAGAGCGACTTATCTCGGCAAGCGGAGACGGAAGCAATGAAGCCTGATGAAGAAGTGGGAAAGGAATGACCCCCAGCCTGACACGTCCCTTTCCTTCACAAGTCTGATTTCATGGCTTCATCACACACTGCACTTCTTCAGGCACAGACAGCAGGATTCATCTCGGTGCATTATAGACATCGACACAAGAGCCAGGCCCTCCTAAGCTGAGAATTTATGCAGGAAATAAGCTCTTTTAGGATTTTACCTCTTCTATACATTTCCCTCTTGAAGAGGTGAATGAGAGCCCTGAAACCCCTGTTTCTGGTCATTAACTCTGAAGAGACTGTAGGTATGTACACTGAGATGCAGACTCCAAGTGAAGAGCTCACAAAACTCATGGTTGAAATCTTCAAGTATCGCTGGAAAATTCCTGTGGATTTCAGGAAAGTCAGGGTTTTGCTTTGTTTCTTTTCTTATCACCACTATATCTTTTTTCAGTAAGAATAAGATGCTCAGCTCATCAGAGGGACAACCAAAGCTGTGATCCTTTCCAGGGTGAGCTGTCAAGCAGGTGAAAAGAGAAACAAAACAAACAAGAGGGGAAAAGGTGGGAAATCAGAAGCATCAATCCATATCTGTTTCTTTGTGGATGGCATTTATCTTCCCACTTCAGCCAGTTGCAAATACCTTTGCTTCTATTTTACCCATCTTTCATCCCACAGTATCCCACCATGTCACTGATGTGCTTCACTCCCTCACTGTGACTTTTTCAGGATTCTCCTTTGATTTACAGACAGGACTCCTGCCTTTAGCACAGTGCTTCCTTCTGCTCGCTCCCCACTCTGCCTGCTCCACTCCTCTCCCCAGTCACTGCTGATTTCTTACCCTAGCTCTGTTATTTTTTACATGACTGTCTGATCTCTCTGTCTAATGAACAACTCCCCTGACTCCCAGCTCCCTGCTAATGAAGATGGAGAGAGCTTTACCTCTTCAGTCATAGAACCCTGGGCCATATCATACAGCAAAAGGAATTATGATACAAAAATAGGTCCATAATGTTCTTCTGTGATTGAGAGTGACTTCCTCAAGGGGAATGCTTCTTTTGTTATCCACCTTCAGCTCTCACTTCCCTGCCCAGCAATCAATTGCTTTTTGTGGAGCAGGGGGATTACACTCTGCAGAAATGGGAAGGGGAGGGGAAGGGGAAGGGGGAAGAGGAAGAGGAAGAGGAAGAGGAAGAGGAAGAGGAAGAGGAAGGAACCCCTTCTGCTAGACCAGATTGTTCATCTAATGAATTGTCTTAGGATTGCTGCTTCTTTTTGGCTTACTAAGATCTCCAAAGTGCTTTATTTTTTGGTCCAGACATGATGAGTTGAAATATAGTTTGATCCCGTGTGTGTATGTTCCTTGCTGGACAAAGGGCCATTTTTTTTTTTTTCTTCAAAGAATTAGAAGGGAATAAATTTAAAAATGCACCAGGTCATTCATCCTTTTTTGGCTTTAAACTGTCACTCCAGCAGCAAAATAAACCCATACAGATCCGAAGAAATCAATGAGACTTGACAGGAAAGTATTGGAGGAACAGTGGAGGGAGGGAATAATACAAACTTTTAAAAACACAAACACATTCTAAATAAATATGAAAATATGACTTTTCATCCCTACCCTCATACATCCAAATGGGATTCACTGTGGTCCAATTTTGACCTTCTCAGCTGCCCCAAAGTCTAAACAGTGCTTATGCCATCCAGTTAAAGGCAACTCCAAAAATACATTGAATATTCAGAAAAAATTATAATAACGATTCACCCTGAGGAGCTCATTCCTCCAAGTTGTTGAGAACCAATACTTGGGGTTTCTGTGTTTAGGGATGTCATTTCCTAAGAAGAAGACATAAAAAGACACCTTGGCAAGTTGTCATTAAAGATTTCATGGCAATAGCTGTGAGTGCAGGAATTCCTGCTCTGTTGCCGTGGCAAAATTCACATTCAGATGATTACATTTTGCCTGCTTACACTCAGGCAGCATTTTCAATTCCATGTGTCATTCTCCTTGTCTTCTCATCTTAAATTATTGTATAGTGCTGCTGTGCATTATTAAACAGTTGCCACATTTCATCCCAGTGGATCTTGCATTTAAATGATGGATTTACAAAGGCTCTGCTGCTTTGTTAAGTTTCCCTGTACAGCTGGTTGAGGGTTTACCTCAAGAAAAAAAGAGTTTTCCTTCAAAAGAAGACTTGAAAAATCACTGGGTTTCATTAAAAGTTGTCAAAATCTTTTCCCCCTTTCAATTTTCCCCTAAAGTTCTTTGAATGGAATATTAAATTAAATAGAGGTATATAAAAGAAATGGTGCTACAAATCAATGTTATTATTAACAAAAAAGAAGAGTTTTCCAATTAAACACTGAAAATCATCCCAACAGTATTTTAGCCATCTGTTTCCTGGATATTACAGTGAATTAAAAAAAAAAGAAAGAGAGAGAGAAAGAGAGAAAGAGAGAAAGAGAGAAAGAGAGAAAGAGAGAAAGAGAGAAAGGAAGGAAGGAAGGAAGGAAGGAAGGAAGGAAGGAAGGAAGGAAGGAAAGAAAGAAAGAAAGAAAGAAAGAAAGA
>JAOTQP010001652.1:65431493-65449079 GCA_026413545.1 Cichladusa arquata
AGAAAGAAAGAAAGAAAGAAAGAAAGAAAGAAAGAAAGAAAGAAAGAAAGAAAGAAAGAAAGAGAGAAAGAAAGAAAAAGAAAGGAAGAAAGGAATCAATTTCAAACAACTGGGAATGGAAACAATGGCTGGGCTGAAAACATCACAGCAGAAATCTTTCAATTGTTTCCAGCAAGTTTTGTTTCATGATCTTTTGAAACTTGAAGGTTTCAAAAAGAAAAACTGCCTTCAGTTCTGTTTCTTACTACCTATATCCGTAAAATGAAACCCAAGTGCAATTTGTTTCTTAGATTAGAAGCTCAGTGAGACAGGGATCACTGCTCCATGAAATTAAGCACGTTGTGTGTAGGCTGAGGGAAGATTCCTGGGAAGACAAAGTATTGGGATGTGTCCCAAGGAGGATGCAGGGTCTGTCTAGGGGGTTTCAAGAAAAGGAGAACTTAGTCACAGGCAGTGATATAAAACATAAATGTTAGGGGATGGTTCAAATGAGATGCTGATGAGAGGGGTTACCTGTTGATATTCAAGACCAGGTTGGATGGGCTGGGAGGAGCCTGGGATAGTGGGAGATCTCCCTGCCATGGCTGGGGGATGGAGCTCAAAGATCTTTAAGTTCCCTTCCAATCCAAACCATGCTATGAATCTGTGACATCATTCCATGGCATCTGTTGTGCTTCAGCTACTGTTCAGTGGCAAATGAAGAACTGAGATTGATGGGCCCAGTCAGGGAAACCATCACAGTGCCTGTGTGTTGTGTTATCTTGGGGATAAAACAATTCCCAAATGCAAAATAAGAGCAGTCAACACCCTTGGAAGAGAACTTGGGCTATTTTGAGACATGTGGAAAGATCCCTAAGGATGCAGATCCCCTAGAAAACTTTAAAAAGCTTTAAAGCATCTCCATTTATTTATAGACAGTTTCATAAAGTCAGCTGCTAAAAGGCAGTGAAATCTGTGTTGTGGAGTCCTTTCAGAAACAATGCCTTTCTCAGATCAAAGTTCTGACTGGGGCTGAACTCCACACTCAAATGCAAATATTTTCTATGGATTACAGCACTGACTGCAGACACTAATGTGCAGGTTGTGTAGGTAATTTTGGAAAGCAAGAGCAAGCCAAGATGTGCCATGCTTTGGAAAGACATTGCTGGCTCCTATCCTTAGGAAAAATTCCCCTTGTGTTTTTTAAGACCACAGTCTCCTTGTCTGACAATAAATAATTCCCAGCTCTGAGAACAGATGGAATTCTGCCTCCTGGATTTCACAGAAGTCTGTTGTGACTATTGGGAAGATTCAGGAGATGTGTATTACTGATATAAGAGAGGTCTCTCATCTCCACCTGTGCTGGATCCAACCTATGCTTTAAAGGAAAGCTGAGACTGCTATCAAATAATCTGGTTTAATGGGCTGGGGCTCCAAGGGAATCATGAACTCAATGAAGTTGGAAGAAAGCACAACTATTCTTCATAATTACCACTTATTTTTTTGACACCAAACTGGATTCATTGAAGTTGCCTCACAAATTAAAGGCAGCCTTAGAGCTGTTTGCAGCTTGTGTGATGGACAAACCAGCACACAGAAGTCTTCTGCATGATTTTGAAGGGACTGATCCTTTGTTTCATCCAAGTTCAGTGAACAAGGACCATCTACATAAGTGGAATCTTCAAGGATTTTAAAGAAATATTTAAGGTGAGGTTGAATGGGGCTTGGAGCAACTGGATGTAGTGGAAGTTGTTGGGTGGTTTTCCAATCCCAACCATCCTGTGATTCTATAGACAGGGGTTTTGTGACAGCCCAGTTTAGAGGTCACTAATATGTGGCTAAATGAGACAAATTCTTAATGGACAGCAGGAATTGCACAGGTGAATTCCAACTGTGCAGCTCATTTTATTTTCAGATAATTCCATTAACATCAAGTAATTAATCCTCAAAGAACCTTGAAGCAGACAGCTGGAAAGGACAGTTAGGCAGACATGCCAGTAAATATTTAGTTTCTCCTTCCTTTTTTTTTCTTTTTTTTTTTTTTTTTTTTTTAATGGGCTGTATCTGTGGAGTAATTCCACAGGTGGACTCATTGGTATCAGCTCATAAAAAGAGGAAACAACTGTGACATGGTAGATAAGACACATTTTCAAAAAATAATCCTAGAGGTGATGTAATACTGCAAGCAGAAATCACTTCTTTCAGTGGCACATTGCAGAGAACAAATGAAACAGCAAAATGTACAGTGACCAGATGCTCAGGGGACCTGCTGTGAGACTCCTGCTTTATCCCTAACTACAAAGGCAAGATTGTCCCTTCTGTGCAGCAAGGATGTGCCAGAGCAGGGGCTGAGAATAACCACATTAAAGTCTCCCAGCCCCAGCCTGGCTGCTCCTGCCTCCAGCCACTCACCCCCCAGACCAGGCTGAGGTGCAAAATCCTGGGATCTGGCACTCAGAGCCACCAGGGAATTCTTGTCTGGGCAATATGAGGCTGGATTTTGGCATTCCCCATCCCCACCTGTGTCAAGGGGCTCAGGCACACGCCGTGAGCCCAGCCTGACAGATTTCCAACCCTGAATTATGCCCTGGCCATCTTCCAGCCAGGCCATTTGGGACTAGGATGTTGTTAAATCCAATTCCCTTGCAGAGTCAGGATTGATCAACACAAGGCTTATTTTTGGCAGCACAAAGGAATGTGTTTATTGGCCAAATCCTGTACCAGTAGGAGATGTGAGTAAATCTCCCTTTGCCCTCACCAAGGTCAGTTTTCAAACTACCCCCATCCATGTACTGCACCAGGCCATGAGAAAAGGTGTTGAGCACTGTTGTCACACTGGAGAGAGGGAGGGCTGTGGTTAACTCAGCCCCTTTCAGGAGCAATTCTTCAGGGCCCTCTCATTCCTCCTGAGCCAGGATTCAATCCACACTCCAGCTTAAGAAGGAATCCTGCCTATTTCTGCTGGTTTCGCTTCAGCAGAAATGTGAAACCAATCTGCTGGCTGGATTTCAGCTTGGATAATTACATTTTGCTCACATAAATTACTTTATTAGCTTCAAAGAGGGGAAATTACTCTCTGCTAACTCTTCCAAAGCTATTTGGTAGTGTTAGTAGGAAAGATGAGATTGGCCAGCCCACCAGAGAGGTGGCTGTGTTTTCATGATGGGGATGAAATTCCCCTTGTAGAGAACGTGTTTTGTGCAGGGATCTTCAGTCCATGTCCAGCCTACATGAAGGATGGAGAGCTATTAGCTCCTTCCTGAAGCCTCACAGCTCTCAGCCTGTGATGTATCTCCCTCAGCCTGACTCTCATGTATCAGACTGGCTCTCTGACAGCTCTTCTGGCATGGCTTAATAAAGCCCTATTAAATCCTCATTTTCCCATTGTAAGCTGGCTGGATTTTGCCTTTTTTTCCTCTATCACCAGCCCCCTTCCTTCAGGATCCACTCTGTCAGCTGGCACTGTTTCCTGTTATCACCCAAGCTTGGTTCTGCATCCATCACATCTGGAAGAGCCAGGATTTTCCAGACAGACAAGATAAAAATCTTGTTGGTGACCTAAACACCCAGTTCTGCACCCCAGTGTCACACCATCCATCCTTGCCTCTGCCTGGCACAAACTGCAGCTCCCAAATTATTCCCTACTGCTCTGAATGATCCTTCTAGAGCCTGCTGTGGGAAATATGCTTTAACTTATCTTCACCCTTCTATCTTTTTGAGGCAAGCTGGTTTTTCTCCTCTGTACTACATCCAGTATTCTTATATTATATCTTGGGCATTAAATCCATCACAAGTTTCATCTTTCTTATTCTTTCCCACCCTTCTTAAATTTCTTCAGTGTTCTCATCTATCACATCACTCATTCCAGCCTTGATGTTTCCATTGTCATCACTTTCAATGTCACTCTCATGCCTGAAATGTCCTAATTTTTCTCATTTTTCTTTAAAATAGGCGACCCAAAATGACATCTTGCCTGAGTCAGGGAATCAGCAGCATTATCTTTATGATTATTCATTAAACAGAAGTTTTAGGACAGCTAATGCATATGCATAAACTTATTGTTCCCAAAGCCTGATTGTTCAAACACTTGTTCTGGGAATTGTGACTGCAGGAGGAAATTTCTCCAGTGTTTGAGGAGCACAGAAAAAGACACACAGGATGGGAAGGTTTGGAAGTGCAGTGGGTAAGATTTTCCTTGCAAAACTCATGATATTTGGTGTTGAGCTCATTCATTTGGTCAGACCTGGTGTTCTGCAAAGGTTCATGCACATCTAATCTGAATATTGCCTGTGGTCCCACGGATTGTGATGTGCAGGAGGAAAGGATTGGCCTAAAGTCCATGGTCTGGACTTTCTTTGGGCAGGCAGGAATTGTAGGTAATTCTACCCATCAGCTGTGAGCTTATCTCATCTTGGCTGATGAAACAATTTTTTTTTTTAATTAAAAAAAAAGAAAAATCTTAGATTTTTCAATTTCTGGAGGTTGCAGCAGTTTTTATGGATTTGGGGTTTCTGACCCTGCACTGTCATTCAGAGATGAAGATCCTAATGCTGAAAAAAAATTGCACAAATACATTCCCTGAATATGCTTATAAAAGAAATGAGATAAAAGAAATATTGTATCAAAATTTCCCATTAAAAAATTGTTGTGTCATGAACTCCTTTTCAAAAGCTGTGGATGTTGAATATTTCAGATAATGGAAGATCTTCCAGTCACTTTTTGTCAGCTGCTAATGTACACAGCATTTGCCATTTTCTTCTTTTGAATATCCCTCTATGATTACTATTTTCTCACTAAATACTTATATACTTACTTTTCATCATTTTGTGCTTCAATTCTCCCTCAGTACTCTCTTGGGCAAAATATATTTATGTAATAATGTGATTTGAACAAACACCAGGATGTAAGAAAGAAACAAGGGTGCTGGACATGAATATGAACAGAAATTCAAGATATTTGCCTAAATTACAGCAAAACTTTGGGGTCCTGTATTCCAAGACAGCTTTGTTAAGATCATCTACTTATTATGCCTTAGGCAAGAGCCACCTGGAAAGGAAAATTTGGGTTCCATCAATGATCCTGAAGCCATGAAAAGATTTAAATCTTAAATCAATGGCAAAGGGGATCCATTGCTTTATTTTTCCTTACTGCATTTTTGTTCTGCAGAACTTAAATATTCCAACTTTCCACTCAAAATTCACTGAGGCAGTCTGATCACACCAAGGCTACCTATGTTTCTCCAAAATCAAAATGTGCTTCCCACTGGTCCTGCCTTTTTGCTGGGATGAGCAGGATAAAGGGAATGTGCACGTTCTCCTCTGTGGACAGGAGTCAGACAGACTGCCAGGAGCTGGGAGCTTGGAACCTGCACAGCTGTGCTCTCTGATGCCTGGTGAGCTGGGAAATTTGGGTTTTAGTCAAAGGACTGCAGTTCTGCTGTGCCTCTCCTATGAAAAGAGGCCAGATGAGCTCTCGTGGTGCTGGGGAGCTTGGAACATCTGATCCTGAAATATCCACACTCAGAGCTTCCTGAGAATCGACCCAGCAGCCAAGCCCAAGTTCACTGCTATTTGTAGGCACAATTTTCTCGTTGTTCACTGAAAATAGATCCTCTAACTGAAGTTTTAGCTCTACAATTTTTAATGGAGAAGCATTTAGCTCTGGGAACTGATTGTAGTTACAGAGTGCCTCCAGAGCTTCAGGGCTGCTTTCCAAGTCACAGCCTTTACACGGGGCTTACAGGGGAGCAAGGGAAATGTTGACTGCTTCTTTTTCACTGGGAAATTTCCCCTTTATGCATCACTGAGATACACTCACAAAGCTGAAGAGAAATGTTTTCTTATTAAAAAAAACAAAAAAGCATTAAAATCTCATAGCACATTACAGAAGCAAATTCTGATATTACCTTTGAAATACTGGGATTCATATTTTAAGAAATTTTGCTTTGCCACCAGCTCCAACCCGAGGAAATGCCAAATGGGCATGAGCTCAGGTGTGCTGGGAAGGAGGGGTGGGGTGTGGCAGCAGTGGGGTGTGGAGTGTCAAGTCTGAGGAAATGCAGCCAGACAATGTGACAACAGGGATTAGACTCCATAAAAATTTCAGTGTTGTCCTTGAGAGAGAAGTCCTGGAACAGCTGCATTGCATAACAGCACCCTCACTTATTAAGTGTGTCTTGTAATTGGTTGGGAAGCCATTAATGACAACTTGCTTCAAACCCAAACAGCTGACTCTGTGACCCTCTAGGTAACAGCAAATCCAAGAACAGGAGGAGCAGGAATAATTCAAATCCACAATATAACCAGTTGCTGTTCTAAATCCTAAGGTATTAACTTTTTGTATATAATTGACAAACCAATCCTGACACTTTTTCTGTTTAAATATGTAACCACTGATTCTGGGGGGAAAAAAAAAACAAACAAAAAAAAAAAAAAAAAAAAAAACCAAAAAAAGTTGATTTGTTTGCTTATTTATTTTATCAGTGCAGCCCTGGTTGATTTTGATGTAATCACTCTCACTCATGTCTAAAAAAAAACCCTTCAAGAATGTACTGTGGTTTTAGAGCATCACTATCATAAACCAATGTAGCTGCTGCACTGACTTTGGAAATACTACCATGATTTATTTGATTTGTAACAGCTGTGGATCCAACCCTCCATTCTTGGGTGCTTGCTACCATCACAACCCATCATTGAACTTTACTAGAAGGTTTCTGATCAATACCAAAAAAAAAATATACTTTTTTTTTTCTATGACACGAATTTGTACTTCTCTTTTAAGATTCTAAGCCTGCAAAGTACTTGAACCCAACTTTCCTGCTATTTTCAAGGGCCTCTTATGGAGTTCAATGGGAAACTGGGGCTCTTGACCCTCTCCAGGACAGGATCTTAGAATTGGAAGGAAATTGCCTGGGTCTTGTACAACCTGCTAATGTGCTTGTGCATTCATGCACAGTAATTGATCTTACAAGCTTCTGAGTGTTCACTGGACTTGCCATTATACCATGAATATTTTATAGCTGCACCACTGTAATAACAGTAATTACATTTGCCCTTTTACAGAACCTTTTATATAAGGGTTTCAAGGTGGTTTATGGATGGTCATTAAGGCCCGTGGTCTTCTTGTGGAGTAAGAATTATTATTACCCTTCTGCAAATGGGGAAGCTGAGGTACAGAAAATCTGATCTTGACCTTGCCCAAGGTCATATCCCAAATCCCTGCCAGGATGGGGAGATGAATTCAAGGATTTCTGCTCCAGGGTCACTGTAGTTATTTACTTGACTTGGATTATGCCTCCGACTGAAGAAAAACTTTTAAAGTTGAAACTCTCAGTATTTTCCTATTATTTAGAATATTGCACATTTTTCCTGTTCTGAAGAGTTGCTGTGCCTCCCATCACATCCTCACAAAACCCCACGTGTCAGAAGTTACTCCCTGACATGAATTCGAGGTGCTGCACCCAGAGACCCTCATCCTACCCAGTGGGGACCTGTCAGTGAGGATTAACCCAGGCTTGCAGGTACCACCCAAAACCAAAAATGACATCCTGAGCCGTCCACAGCTGTGAGCACAGCCCGTGGTTGAAAGGCACTTTTCTCTCAATTGCTTTGCTAATAGTGAAACAATGTCCCAAGGTGGATTGTAAAGTCACTGCCCGTCTGAATGGAAATGACTGGCTGTGATTGCTGCTTGGATAAACTTACTTACTAGCAGAGTAAACCCTTGGTTGGGCTGTAAAAAGGGTGTAATTATTATTCAATGATTATATCACGAAAAACACCTATTTATTGAGGGAAAATGAGCACATTTCCTGAGTGGTACCTCAGTGTACCTCAGTGAAAGTGGGGTGCAGGCTCACAGTCTGAAATCAGCATTTGGTAAGGTGAAAATCCAGCACGAAATTCCCCAGCAGCGAGCCCACATGCACAGCAGAAGGAAGCTGAGGTATTTTTATCCCAGCCACAGCTCAGAGGGAACATGAAGTGTCTCCACTTTTCCAGCTTCAGATTGAATGTGACTGGAACCACGTGTGGGATTTCCCTGCAGCTGGGGAGCAGCTGGTGCCAGGTTATGCAATGTGGGATGTGGGGACAGCGAGCCAAGGCTGCTCCCCATGGCACTGAGCTGGTCTGGGAGAGGAGAACCCTCAGAAACAGAAACACAAATATAAAATGTTCTCCAAGAATGCAGAATCCTGGCTTCACAGGAGCAACTGGGAAATTATCACTTAATTCTGTCTGTTCAGAACGTCCTTCAGGGAGTTCAGAGATACCTTCAGCACTTAGGAAGACACTGTAATTACTGTAAATGATGTAAAATCCTTTAAGCTATGAGAGATTCGACCAGTCTGATCAATACCTTGCAATAACAAGGTTTAGCTTGGTAAGAACTGTTGTGCAGTAATAACACTGTTTATGATTTATTCTGCTTAGCTTCCAAGCTTTTAGTCCAACAAACCTGTGTATTTGAGCAAAACTGAGAACAGTGCTAGTGGGCTGAGCCTTTTGGATTTTGCCACAAGGGAACAACGTGCTCCTGGCCTGGCTGGAGGCTGAAAGGGGATGAGGAGGGTGCCAGCACATCCAACAAGATAATTAAACAAGCAGGGATGAAACAGGACCACCCTAATCACAGAGAAATGCCTGGTGCAGACAACATAGCCTGAAAAAGGAATTATTCCCTTAGAACAAATTTGCCATCCTCTTTTTTTATTTTTTCACTTTTCTTCCTTGTGGGATCTACAGATGGATCCTGCCCCAAAAAAATAGTGGGGTTTCCTGTTCCAAGCAGGGCTGTATGAGCAGCTTTCCTTCTATTCTTTAAAAGAGGATAATTCTTGGGAAAAATATCCAAAGGAAACTACCTGCTCTGTCTTAGGCTATAACTACTCATCTGAAATAACACGTTGGCAATGGCAACATCCACTGAGTAATGTCCCACAGATTGCAGACAGCAGCTCTCTGCACTGTATGTTCTGAACAGAACTATATTTTAAGTTCAACTCCAGTTTGCAAACACCTTAAAATGCCTGGAAATTTCACTGCTGCCTTTTACTTATTCATTTCAGCTCCTGTGCCTCTGCACCTCTCAGCTTTGATGCATTGAGAATCATTAGCAAGTAAAGCACTTTGAATCTATGCTTCTGAGTTTATGTTTCTGAACACAAGCAAAAACTCATACCCATTAGTTATTTACTGAGCTGGAGACTGCTAAAATATATCTCGAGGAAGTTCATGGATTTTTTCATTTTAATTCATCTTATTGGGAGTTTTGTTAATGGAGGTTTCAGTAGGTGAGGAGCTCTTTTATTTCTACATGCACTATATGCAGTTTAAATGCCATTTCATTAAAAGCTGTTTATGAACAAAACACTTGAAAGCATATGTGAATTGCCCAAAGCAATTTTCCCCATTGTCTGTGCTTAGGCTGTTCCCTGAAATCAAAGATTTGATAGACTTCTGTTTTTCTTGCATTGCAGGTTTTTATCCCATGCATGTAACAAATGAAAACCATGAATTGGAGTGGACGTGGCATTTTGAAAACCACAAAGCACTTGATTTATTCAAATTATGTTTACATGGGGATTATTTTACCCACCAGTGAAATGCAGCTGCCTCTGGCTTGGAAAACGCCAGTCTTTAAAAAGAAACATTGCTAAGTGAAAAGAACTTTATCTCATATAAAACTTGAGGAGGAATGTAGGCTTGCAGAATGTAATTACTCATTTGGAACTCAGCCCAGACACCAAAGCTATCATTGCCTCTTTAGCAAGAGTAACTTGGAATCTTAAGTGGTTGCACATAATGAAAGCCTTGATTCTGCAACCTTTCTGGAAAATAGAATTAGTATTAGTAGTATAATGCTTCCCAAATATTTAGATGTAATTGCAGTTATGATTTACACCACACTTTGAACAAGAGACCTCCAGACTCTCTATAAAAGTAAAGGTGGGTTTGATTTTCAGAACAGCCCCATTCACTGCTTTGGGATCTCCACCTTTCAGAGCCTGAAAAGTGTTGTCACAAGGGAAATAAGTGGCTCTCTTCTGGCCCCTGCATCCATGCAGAGCTTCTCAGTGTTCCAAGAGGGAAGTTTCCTGCAGGGATCACTGGCAGGTGCAGCCACAGGTCACACAGTAAAGGGCTGTGACAGCAGGAGCTGCTGTGAGGGGTTGGTTCACCTCCCCGTCCTATTGACTGTGGGCTTTGCAGCAGCATTTTCAGCACTGGTGTCAAAATCATGGATGGGTTTGTGATAAAACTTCCATGATTTTTAAAAGCAGTGAGATTCCAGAGTGTGCACATCCATTTATGATGTCCAACATCTATGCAATCATTTCTATCCACAGCAACATTGGTGAGCATGTTCCAGCAATGAAGATGTTTTCTTTTTCCTTCTGTATCCTTGGCATTTTCCTCAGTTTCCCCAAAGGGTTTTGTGTCTTCCCTTCCCAGATTTTGAGCTATTGCTGGACTGTCATCTGAAGATCTGTGTTATTTTAACGTTGTCTTGGTAAAATATCTGTCCCAAAATTGGAGGAGAAGAGAAGCATCATCCAAATGGTACTAAAATCCATATTTTACATACTATGGTAGTTTCATAAAACCTGTTGGAAAGATAGGAAGAGATATTTATGGAGAAAAGAATGGAAGTTTGTAAGGATGACACATAAATGAAAAGAATAAGGGTGTGCAGGTTTTCACTCTTTTCTTAAACAAGGAGTTTTGGTCTGTCTTAAACTGACAATATTTGTGGTCAGTGTTACCTTACAAGATGTTAGAGAGTCTGTTATGTGAAATCTCTGTAATAATAATTAAAATAAAAATAGTTTCCTACAGTTTATGGTCATAGAATCATAGAATTAAAGGATCATAGAACTAAAGAACCATAAAATTAAAGAGTCATGGAATGGTTTGTGTTGGAAGGGACCATAAAGACCATCTCATTCCACCCTAGTCATGGACAGCTGGCTCTAGGTGACCTTGCCTGAGCAGGGAAGTTGGACTACAAACCCTCCAGAGGTCCCTTTCAAAGTCAGCCTTTCTCTGATGCAGTAATTCTGTGACTCTAAATAACCTTCAGCCTTATGAAACTGAAGATCTTCAAAATAAGAGCAGAGATGTAAAAACATCTGGCTTTACAGATTCCCCCCATCTGTCAGAAGTACAAGTTCTTCTAAGTCTACCAGTTGGTCTGAAAATTCCCCTCTCAGTGTTTCAAATGCTTTTTTCACCTGATTTAAAATATCCTAAACCAAAAGGGTTCTGATTACACATTGCCCCAGGGAAGGAAAATTGCAGCTTTCCTGCATCCCACTGCTGGATTCCATGCTGCCCATCAGAGAGGGGGCAAGAGGTAGAAACAGGTCAGTGTGTGGTGGAACAGAGAGCAGCAGGTGAGAAAGGATGATGGAGGAGTCAGAGATTGCTGGTTATTGTGGTCCAGCCCTCCAAAAATTCCAAGCCAGAACTAGACACGTTATTTTTCAGTATTCTGTCAGCCTCTCATGTAATGAGAGAAACTTGGGTTGGTTTTTCCCCTCTGCTCTGTGTGTGTTTTTGGCCACATTGCAGAGGGAGGAAGGAGCTATTTTTTTCCTTACAAATTGATATTTTAAATCTTCTCCCCTTTTAACAAACTCATTCATCTTCACAGCACCTTTGCTACCAGGCAATTTCTACAAATCAAGCTGAACATTCGATCTGTGTTGTTTTTAATGATCTTTCTTGCCAATATTTATAATGTGCCTTGAAAGCTGAGGCAGACCATGGGCTAGATATTTAATATTAATTAATGTGTCACTCCCCAGAACACACACACGCTGAGGAAACGAGTAAACATGTTTAATTCTACCAGTGGGGTTGGAGGCTCTTGTAAATTGCTAATTAATTTTAAAGGTGTCCCTTCTTCCCTTTCTTTAGAGAGTCATTTCTTCATGCTCTCCTCTCCTTTTTAATTGCAGCAATCTCACTCCTACAACCTGAATTCCACCTCCCTTTTGCCCACACTCCCATTGCCTGTGACTCTTTCAAGCAAGATTAATAAAACTTTTTATAATTGCTATCAGTGCCTATTCAGTAGCACCCAATGGGGCAGTTTTGGAAAGGAAAGTTTTGGAGAAAAGGATCTCAAAAAGTCAGAGGACACAGAGATGGCTATAATTTCAAAAAAAATATGCTATTTCTACACTGTGTTAAATGTCATTCAAAAAAGGCCAAGAAATGTTCTGCCATTGACATATTGTGAGTGAAGGCTAAGATAACAGATAGAATATACAGGTATTAAAACAGATAAAGCAAAACAAACCCTATGAGAACTTTGGTCTGTGTGATAAGGAAACTGTAAAAGTATTATGGAGCCAAAGATGATCAGAAAATCAACATTCCCGTCCCTTTTCTGTAACAGAACTTAAATCTTGCCTCCAGGACATCAGTAGCTTTGGGTCTGCTCTCTGTCCATGTGAGATTTGCTTTGCCCTCAGAGCATGTAGGGTGAGTGAAAGCATGGTGGCTTTTATGCAGAGATATCCCAGGTGATAAATTGAATACCCAATGCAGTGGTCATTATGCACAGATTTTTCCCTGCCTCTTATGTTTGTTTTCTGTTTCCTCTTTCCAAAGCAAAATGTCACTCTACAGGGCTTGTGTCTCAATGGAAATCAAAAAATTTGAATAGAATAAAGGTGAGGGACATTTTGTCCTCTATCAGCAGCTTTTTGGAGGGGGAGTTGGTTGGATTTGCTGCACCCTTGGATTGCCTCAAGCTCACTTCTGGTGATTTTCCTATCAGAATGAAAAAAAAAAAAGTATATCTGAATTGTTAGTTTTTCTGTCAAATGTTATGTAAAAGCCATTACTCTGAAATCAAATTCCTAATTTAGATTGGCTTTTTTTCTGACTTTATCCTTTTCCAGTAGTTCTCTATTCCCATGTAGTCTTAAACATTTCCTAAAGCTCTTCCTTAGGCTAAAATATCCCTTCCTATATTTCTTCCTCTCTCCAGCTGCCTCATTCCTTATGTAGTTCTTTCCTTATCATCTCAAGAGAAAGTACATTTTTAATGTCTAGTTCCCCCTTTCTGGATTAATGTGGGATAAACCTAATCATAGCTGCTGTTGAGAATAGCACAATGCCACTGATGGAATTAATAAGGAAGGAATGAAAATATGTTTTCAAAGTCTGCCCAGCTCTGTCCTAGAAAGTCCTTCAGATGGGTGTGAACTGAATGCTCTGGGTTTAAAAGATATTAACAAATCCCAAAAAACCCAAGCAGATTTCACTGAGCTCTGCATTTCCTGAGCTCCCTGTTACCTCACCTCCAGCGTATTGGTGACATGCCAGCAGATTGATTTGCAAAATTTCTGTCTTTATGACATTCTATAAACTACTTTATGGGACAAAAGACAGATATATCCCTGTCTTACAGAGCTTGCAAATTGCAGCTTAATTAAAGTGCTGTGAGACACAAAGGGAAGACAAGGGCACAAGATAAGAATCAGAGGGTTGTATTCTTGCACAATGGATTCCCATTACCCTAAACAGAATCCTACCAGGGAATGGATGTCTCTCAGCAAGGCATCTCTTATGGCACTGTAAATACAGCAAGGAAATGCTGGAGTTTTCATTCTGCTGGACAGGGAGAAGGGAAGGTCATTCAGAAAAGGAGAAGGGAGAGTCTTTAGGGAGTCTTGGGTCCTTGGCACAGGGTGAGAGAGCCTCATTGGGCAGATTCCTGGCAAAAAGGCAGCAGAGATGTGTGGTGGGAGCCAGATGAGGCAGTGAAAAGGCAAGGCAAGAAATGCCCAGGTGTGCCAGCAGAAGGACCAAGTCACCTTCCCAGAGCTGCAGGTTCTGCATCCCCCTTGGAGCTCACTGTCAGGGGAAGCTGCTCTTTGTGTTGCTTGAGTCCTGCCCTTTTTATCTTTCTTTAGGTTTGGGAACTGGTGCAGAACCTATTACACAACAAGTACAGAGAGGAGGGAGAGAAGGCTGATAAGCCCTGTGGTAAAGGCATGTGTATGTCATTACATTTGGAATATGTGATGTAGTGACAGCCAAACTGAAGCCTCTGACTCAATAGAAAAGGACACATTTATTTCAGCCTGGCCTCAAAGAGTTAAGAGAGATAAGAAACACATCTGGGGACATGGGAAAGCAGTATTTGGCTAATTTTTATAGATGTGACTGTGTTTAGGCAAATTTAAACTGCCAGTAACTATTAAAGCTGTTAAGTTGGTTTATTCAAAATGACAATGAAGGAAGAGAAATAGTCCTGTCTTAGGAGGAGGTAGAACAAATCATGCCCAGAAACAAGCCTGAATAATGATTTTAATCACAGAACCACAGAATACTGAGTTGGAAGGATCTCACCAAGATCACTGAGTCTGACTCCTGGTCCTGCAGCAATGCCACCCTGTGCCTGAGAGCATTATCCAGATAAACACCTTGAACAGTCAGGCTTGGTGCAGGTGGGAGCCTGTTCAGTGCCCAATCACCCTCTGGGGGAAGGACCTGATTAAAGTGAAGGGATTGATTGAAAAAGAAGGAAAAAAAATGAACCTTGTCTGATGCAAGGCAGGTTGCTTTAGAGCAATTAATTAATTACATGCAGATAGCTCTTCCCTGTGAGGGTGGGGAGGCCCTGGCACAGGGTGCCCAGAGAAGCTGTGGCTGCCCCTGGATCCCTGGAATGTCCAAGGCCAGGAGCAACCTGGGCTAGTGGAATTTATAAATTGGAACTTTGGGTGGAAAGTTTGGGGCAGTGACTGTTTGGATTCAACAGCAAGGATTTTATACCATGAAATATTAGAGAAATGAAGCATTCCAGTCCTTTCAGAGGGATGTATCCTACAGGGACATCCTGAACAAGCATAACATGCTGCTTTAATTCCCAGCCTCTCATGAATAGCTGGAATATTCTTAGCCAAATGCAGAAAAACCACCCCAAAAGCTGTTCAAACCAGTGTGTTTTATTGTGCAACTGAGAAGGACTGAGAACCCAACTGGTGGCTGTCAGGGAGCTGCCAGTGAGGGATAATTCAGTGCTTTTAGTCACATCCACATTCACATTACTTGGAAACTAACAGAGGGAAAAACAATACGAATAAAGCCAGAGGGGATTTTGCTGAATTTTATTGAAGTAAAAATGGAACTATGAAATGAAGTTGGTCAGGCAATAAGATGTATGCACAGGACATTTTCAGCTTCAATATGAGGATAATTGAAAACTGCCAAAGTTTAACATTAACCTATTAGTAGTGGCGGAGCCTTAATATTAGAGCTTCAGATAGGGAAAAATTAAAGGCTTTCCTCCTCCTTGTGGTATGTGTTGCACTGCAAGGAAAGAGAGAAAGTACCTAGAGCAACACATAATTAGTTAATACCAGAAAATGGCTCTTCTTTGTAAAAATCAGCAGCTTGTGTTGAGATCCATAAGTGGCTGCCTCCTGGGCATTGTTCTTTAAGCACTATTAATTGCAGATAATGGTATTAATTGCCTTTTGCATTTGTCTGTCAAATGTGGAAAGAACTATATATTGCACATGCAGTCTCTTCCTCATCTTCTTTTTCAGAAATAAGGTTGGGGAAGACTGAGGAGAAGATGCTCAGAGACATCCCAGCCCCATGTGAGGAAAAATCTCACAAATCTCCCCAAGAAGAGTTGTAGCATTTGTGCTCAAACTTCGTAATAACAACAGGGTTTGGTTTAATATTTTATGGAGGGATTTTTTAAAATTGGATCAGAATTCTGCCTTAAGTCTTCATTAAAAAGACATCGACCCCCCACCATGCCTAATTCTTCCCACAGAGCTGCAGCCTCTGCTGATTTTGTCTTAGGGATAATAAAGCCTCAGATCTGCTCATGGACAGCACTAATTTCACATGGATCAAAACCCTGGCATGTGCTGCTGGGTGAGTGGTGCTGATCCTGTCCTGCACAGCAGCTGGCAGGGGAGCACCAGCTCCCCTTTCAGCCCCAGATGTATCCCCTGTGACCATCTACAGCCCTGTGCTGTGAGCCTTGCCTGTAGAACAAAGTCTGTCCCAGGTCTGTGTCTCCAAAATATGTGTTATTATAGCTCAGGAGTCTATAAATGCCAAAGCCACAAATCATCTCCCATTATCTTTTTGTAACTGGGGCAAGAAAACCACTATGATTTATCTGGGACCTATAAACACTGAGCTTGACAAAGACCTGCTGGAGAGGTTCTGCTTCCAGTTGTTCAGTCCTGGACTGCACAGGGCACATTGTATGACCACATGAACAAAATTCCACAGGTTATTACAGCTTGTGCTGTCATTTATAGATACAAAGATTAATGGGTTTCATATGGGACTGAATAGGATGCCCTACAAAAACCTCAATGCTCTCAGGCACAGGGTGGGGTTCTTGGGGTGTCCTGTGCAGGGCCAGGAGCTGGACTCAATGAACCTAATGGATCCATTCCAACTCCAGATATTCTGTGATTCCAGGATGATAATCCAGCTGCACTGGACCATACAAGGGGGAGAGGCAGAGCCTGCTCTTCTAAACCATCTTTTACTCCCATTTGTCAACCTGGGAGTTTGTCCATGCAGACAGACAGACACCAGGAGAGCAGACAGCAAATCTTGGGTGTATCAAGATTATTGTCTCCCTTCACTTGTATTTGCACTGGACTTTTAAGTTAAAATTTCAAAATTTAGATGTTTAAATATTAAAGTGTTAAAATTTTCAAATTTAGCAAGTTTGGATCAAACTGTAGATTTGCTTTAAGTCAGGGTATCAGGGTGTTTGGTGCCAAATTTGGAGCATCAATCAGAGATTTCCAAGACATAATTGGAACAGCTCAATTGGCAAAAATAGGGATTTGAGCACCTACCTTACAAAACTGATGTCAGCTTAGAAATGAAGAAAATAGAAATCCTTAGTGACAGCTGAAAAACACATTTCTATAGTCAGGGTCTTTACTTTCTGAAAAATTTAGAACTTACTACAATGTAATGCAACATTTGAAAAGCCACTGTGTTCTCTTGAATTCATGTTTTCACTTGCTTTCAGGATTGTTGGTAATATCCCTGTGGGACTCAAAACCCCCAGGGAGAAACTGGTTTCTGTGTGACCATTTCAGTCCCAGGTTTCAGCTGAACCTGCCACAATGGGAACACAGAAAGTCAGAGCAGTGTGTTCTCAGATCAGAGAGAAAGAGAGATAGTGGAAACTGGAGCTGTGGTGATACAGATCTTTATCCAACAGGCAGCACAACCTGGAAATTAAAAACCTGCTCTCATTTGTAGCAGCACCGATCCAGTGAGTGTTTCCTGCAGAAGGCCTGACATGAAAAATAATTTTAATAAGTAGTAGAGATGTGTTTTAAGATTTTCTAAGGGAAACTTTAAGCCAGGATAAATCTGGTAGAGAGAAATAAAGAAAGAGAAAGAGGGGGAAAGGTGGAGAGAGAGAAAAAGAGAAAAGGAAGGAGGGAGAAAGGAAGGAAAGGAGGAAATGAGGAAGGAAGGGAGAAAGGAAGAGGAAGAGAAAGGAAGGAAGAAAGGATTCCAGGAAGGATTCCAGGAAGGATTCCAGGAAGGATTCCAGGAAGGAAGGAAGGAAGGATTCCAGGAAGGA
>JAOTQP010001652.1:65474062-65485455 GCA_026413545.1 Cichladusa arquata
TCCCCTCCTGTCAGGGAGTTGTGCAGAGCCACAAGGGCCCCCCTGATCCCCCTTTTCTCCAGGCTGAGCCCCTTTCCAGCTCCCTCAGCCCTCCTGGTGCTCCAGACCCTTCCCCAGCTCCATTCCCTTCCCTGGACCCTCTCCAGACCCTCAATGTCTTTTTTGTCATAAGAGACCCACAGCTGACCCCAGGATTTGAGGTGGGGTCTCACCAGTGCCCACATGAGGGAGGGACACTGTTCTGGTCAGCAGCTGAGAACAGCTGGAGTTTTCTGTGCTTTTAGCTGTGACAATAAAACCACCTATTGTGTGTTCTAATTTCAACAACTGCAGTTTTCAACCTCTGTTTGTATTGCCATTCCTCCACCTTGCATTTGCTGACTGACCACAGTTTGAATTTGGGCAAGTAACCAACATCCCCTGGGAACTGCTTTCCTGTGCTGCCCTGTTCTTCAAAATCTGCCTGAGACCTCTTTTCTGCTGGAAGTGGGAAGGAAATTCCTGCAGACACCACAGCTCATCAAGTCCTCCTGTCTCCACTCACCAAAGTATTGCACCAGTTAGGGAGAGGGAGATCAGGAAATAAAAGCAATGCCTGCCCCATCAAACCACTTCATATCCCTCTTTGGAATGGGTGTGGCAGCATCAACCTCCCTGGCTGCAGGATTTTTGGTGGAATGAGATGAGAAATGGAAAGGTGAGAACAGGGAATTTCTCCTCTGGGATACAACATGAGGGATACAGAAATACCTAAGGCAACTTCCTGTGAACAACATAAGTTTCACACTGCAGTCAGTGTGAAAATCTCTCCAAGGGTCACCGGGTCAATGAGGTGAGGCAGACTGGCTCACCAGCAAGGCTGTGCTCTCACCATCCTCACATTCCCATCCTGGATACACCCAGCTGCACTCCATGACAATGGCTTCAATTCAATCCAAAGATCCCAAACCCAGCACTGCCAACCTGTTTCAAGGAATTTTTTTCCCTCCACATATTTTGTTTTTATCATTACAGTAGGTTAGCACAAGAAAGGACTTTTCTTGAGAACATTTTCTGAACAAGGCATGTGAAAAAAGTGGACTGGCAGTGGGAATTTGGATCAACAAAGGGCTCTTTAGAGTAGAGTACAATAGACAGGGAAAAGAAATTTGTCTCTGTTCTGCTGTAGATCAAGAGAGTAAGATATTGGTTTTTGCTCTCAGCAGAGTATTGGCCTAAGAGGGAATTGCACTTGGTGACAGAGTGCAGTGGGACTCAGGCCTCTCTTTGTGTGACATTCCATCTCCAGTGGGCTATGGAATATGAATGGGAAAGTGGGCAATGATTACTGAAAAGAAAAAAAAAAAGAAAAAAAAAATTAAAATGTCAGCAATAGAATAGAAACATGTCTGGTAACAAATGCCACTTCTCCAGAGCATCACTCCTCCTCATCCATCTGAGCAACATCCCCCTCCAGAACTAATCCTGCAATTACAGGAATGTTTGCTTAACTAAACACAAAATGCCTCTCGAGTGGAGCAGAGGATTCCTGGGCTTATACTTTCAGCAAAGAGAAAGTGAAGCAACTTGGCCAAGTGCAATAATCTTCTGATGGATACATTCAGCAAACAATAGGTTCTGCTTGGTGTTTGCTGTCAGCCTCAGGGGCACCAGCTCTGCAGCATGAAGATAAAATAAACTCAGCTGTGGCTTCTCACATCCCTAGTCTTCCTTAATGCTGGAATACTGAGGGGAGCAGATAAATGCTGAGGAGCTGCCTCTTTGAAGACTTTCTAGTGCCAGGAGGCCCCAAAAGATTGTGAGAGAAAAGAAATAGGTGATTCAACCCATGAGGAGTCATGGATCATAGGGAGGGAGCTAATATGGGATGGCAGAAATAAGCCACTTGTGTTTTTTATGGCAATAGCTATTTCATTTTTAACACTTTCTGTAAAAATAACACCTTTCTATAAAAATAGGCTTTCATTTGTTTTTCTGCTTGTTTATCATAAAGAAATAATTATTCTCATTTTTTTACCTTTTCCCTACAAAAGCAAGTCTTGGCACAGTTTTGAAACTCTACTCTCAGCTGTCTCCAAGGTTGTGGTGTGTTATGTTCTTATTCCATTGAAAAATATGGAGAAAATCTACCCAAAAATGGACAGATTTGTATTTTTAAAATGCCAACAATAAAACAGGGACAAACACCTGTTGTATGAAATGGGGAAAAAAATTAAAAGGTCATAATTTCCTTTTGTTGTGTGGAAGTCTTGTGGGGAAATGAAGCAGTTCAAGGATGAAATATATGCACAGCCATCTTCAAAAAAGGAGACAAATCTCTTCTCTCTGGTAAGACTCTCTGGACAGAATTTTACCACATGGAGTCATAGAATCATGGAATCATTAAGGTTGGGAAAGACCCTTGGGATCAAGCCCAAGTGTCAGTTTAGCACCACCACCAAATATCTCCTGGGTTTGTTTCTAGGTGTGAATGTTGTGTTCAGGCTCAGGCAGAAAGGTTTTCCTTTGTCCCCCTTTTATCTGCTCTTCAGGCATCAGCTGAGTATGTCAGATCTCAAACTGAGGCAGAGAGTTTTTCTTGTGTCTGAGGAAATATCATTTAGGGTCTCTGTACCCTGAACGTGGTACATTAGCCCTCCATCAGAGACCATGTCAGAGCTTGCTGAGAGATCTTTTCCTGGGCTTTTTCCTTTTTTTTTTTTTGAGATATCTGCCAATATCTCCTATCTTGGGCAGAGGGGTAAAGGTTTGAGAGGCCTCAACCATCCTGAAGGTTTATAATCTGAAATTTCTCTTTAGCAGAGTTGATCTTTAACCCCCCCTCAAATAATTGTTAGAGCCAGACAGGGTTAATAATTTCTAATCAATCAAGATTAGCATAAAAAATGGGATATTGAGGTTTTATAAGACACTGTGTATTAGCAGATGAGAAATACTCAACATTGAATCCATGCAGAAACAAATTGTAGAATTTTTTTAGAGTTAGCTGAAAAAACCAGGAAGATCCATATGTTACCTTTGCCCAAGGTGAATGTCTATAAAATTCTGATTAACTGAAAATTGGGAATGTTTGGCTCTGGAAGTCCTAATTCCAACTACCTTTGGTTAGAACTACTGAGAAGGGAAGAAGAGATTCTTCTTTCCTTAACAGTGTCTGAATCAATAAATACAATTTAAAAATGCATTACTTGACCTAAAGCAGGTTTAGAAAGTCAATTGTTCTACAAAGCACACCTCAGTCTAGTATATATTATAAATATTAGAGTTAAGTCCTATGCACCATGGGAAGTTCTGATATACCTATTATAACAGGACTCTACTTTTTTTGCCTCTGTAGTTGCAATCTATAATCAGTGTAAATTATTTCTTCCAATATATGGAGTAGAGTTCACAAATTTAAGTTCTGAACATGAAATTCCCTATCCACTAGTAATGAACATAGCCTGGTTGATTTTCCCATGAGAGACAGAGTGAAAATCCATCTTTCTTTGTGACCCTTTTTATTACTATCTGAATATATTTGACATATTGTATCAAATAATCATGTTTGAAGAATCTAAAAGACTTTGAGGAAATGGGCAAACATTGAGGTCTTTTGGTTGTGTTTGTGAATGAGGGCCCAGCATTCCTTGAGCACAGAGCTGAGATCACAGCACTTCACTCCCTCCCTGAGCTTTCTGAGAGAACTAAATCCAGGAATCTCCACCACCTCAATTGCTTCTGCACTGAGCTCCACAAAACTACTTTGAATTTTTTTTTTTTAGACAAATAAACAGAAAATGCGACAGGTTTGAAAACTTTGACACAGAGAGGCTGCTAGAAAAGACAACTAAAGTGCCACTTGTCTCTAAACAGGACTGATAGGGAAGGAAAAAGGAGCATTTTCAGATGGTGTGTACATATGGAAAGCTCCCATTAATGTGGATGTTTCCCAGAATTGCTTCTGCAGCAGTTAAAGACTTTGATGCAAGCTGAAGGAGGGATAAATTGGGGTAAGAACATTGCTGATCCAAAAAATGACAGCTTCTTATCATCTATGGCCTGAGCACAGAAACTTTACTCTTTCCTTAGACAAAATTCTGGAGTTTTAAACTCACTTTTTTATATAGATGCAGCCACAAGAGCCTGTTATTTTAGTTTTGGGGGTTTTTTGTTTGGGTTTGTTGTTGTTGTTGTTGTTTTGGGTTTTTTTGTTTGTTTGGTTGGTTGGTTGGTTAGTTTTCTGGGGTTTTTTGGTTTTTTTCTGGTGGATTAGAATCTAGTGGTTGTCAAATTTTAGTCAAATTAAGTAATTTTTTATGTTCGACTGGGCAGGTGCACCATATTAACCACTAAGTCCATGCTGCAGCTGGGCTTTTATGTGCTGGTTTTTCTTTTTCATTTCCCACCTGCAAAAGTCCATCAGGTGAGCTTGACCTCAAGTTTGATTTCCAGCCATAGACACACAATGCACATTGCTTTTTATTGCAGTTTAGTTTAAAGTATCTGGGTATTAAATTCCCGTGGAAATCTGAGACATGGCTCATAAAATGTCATGAAACACCTTTTATACCCAAGTGCCAGCTACCATCCATCTGATGTGACAGCCTCTTCCCAAAAGGGGCTCTGCAAGGAAAAGATAACTATGCAGCCAGGAGAGGTTCTTTAATACACAAACATTTATTTAAATGTGGCTGTTTTTATTAATCCAGTTATTAATTGATCTTGTTAGTGGTATCCTGCCCAATGGCATGGGGTGGAATCCAGGTGATGTTTAAGGTCCCTTCCAACCCAAACCATTCTGTGATTCAATGATTAATGTGGAAACTTCCTAAATTTTCCTACAAGAACAGCTTTCCTACAATTTTTATGTCGGTAATTGTGGAGTTCTGTTTCCCAAAATATTAATAATTTTGTTAACAAAGATTTTTAAAAAAATTTTTATTGGTACTTGGTAATATTTTCCTTGTTAAATTCTTACAACTCAGTGACTCATTCCTATAAATCGTATTACTCAGTTTTCATTAAATCCTGGCGTTTTGTGAGAAAATTATTCTGATTTTTAGTACACTGTTCCAACCTCTTCTGTCTTAGCAACATCAGAAAGCTGAAACACTATTTGATATAGGAGCCAGGACATTATCTTAACCTCATTTATTATATTCTCTCAGTTTTAAAGAAGTCTTCATATTTCTCTTCTCAGCCTTTTGTTACCCAAACAATCCTCAAGATGGAGGCTCTCAGCAATTTCAAGTCAGTAGCTGGGACATCTAAGGAAAACATATGGAGGAAGTAATGAGGTTTAGTAGTTGTACACATTTTATCACGTTTAACTTCACCCCAGGACTGAAATTTTACCGATTCATCGGGGTCCTATTTCAAGTTCCAGAATTAGGCAGCACAGATTTTCAGCACATCCTTCCGATCAGAAATCTCCCTCTCTCTTTTCTCCAGCTCAGTGTAAGATACAGCTCTAAGGAGAAGAAAAACCCTTCATAATTCTGATTTGAGCTGGTTCATCTGTGATTTCTCAGAGACAATCGCGACGTTTGGGCGCTTCTCCGCCGAGTTCTGCGTGAGCTCCAATTCTGTGTGTGCTGCCAATTTCCTGCAATTGTCTCTGCTCTCGAGGGCTGGCGCAGCTGCCCCTGTTCATCCAGATGATGAAGAGGAGATCCTGAAGTCCAGGTTCTTTCATTCATTTCAACAGACCTTGGATCAGGTCTTGATGGCTCCTGAACAAAGCGGAACATAAAGAATATGTTTGCCTTTGTGCAAAGATATTTTGGTAGGAGAAGGAGGGGAGGGAAGAGAGAGAAAGAGAAAAACAATCTCTTCTTTAGTAGGGATAAAATTTGAACTTTTGAAACATTCCTGACTTCTCTGTTTTTTGTCAAAATCCTTTCAGGTATGTGCTTGAATCCGTTGCAGCTGAAAAACTGCTACTGCTTGACCCCATCAAGACCTCTGCTGAGTTCCTCTCATGTTTGAGAAACTCTTCTTTGAAATGTCCACAGTAACAAGCCTGATAGTATTTGGAAATAACTGGCCTCCTGTTACCTTTTACTTTTTCCTAAAAGCTGTGTAGTTTACTCCTTATTTTTCACTATTTTAATCCGTGTGCATATTTTGCTGTCCTGAATCACAGGAGAAGATCTTTTTTTTTTTCTTTTTTTAAAATTCCTACCTGCATATAAATTCTGCTATTGCAAGAAAGTATTCTATGAAAGAGTCATTGGGAAAATCATCTGAGAGACAACTCAAATGTTCTCTCACTCATAGAATCACAGAATGGTTTGGGTTGGAAAAGACCTCAAAGCCCATCCATTTCCAACCCTGACCATGGACAGGGACACCTTCCACTGTCCCAGGTTACCCTAAGCCCCATCCAACCTGGCCTTGGGCACTGCCAGGGATCCAGAGGCAGCCACAGCTTCTCTGAGCACCCTGTGCCAGGGTCTCCCCACCACCTCTGTGTAAAGAATTTCTTAAATTTTAAGTTCTACCTCATTTCTTGATAAAATTCATGACATCACGAGTTTTGTTTTTCATGTATAAAATGTTACTTCCCATTTGGAAAAGGGGAAAAGTTTGGGAAACAAGTTCTGAAGAAAAGTGCTTGTTGCAAAGGTCCTTAGCCCAGTATAGGGCTGAATATTGCTATTCCCAGGAACTTTCTCCCTAAAAGTCAAGACAAAGGTGGATAAAGTAACTGATGGGAGAACCCTAAATTGCTGTGGAGGGTAATTTCTGCAGGGCCTTCCAGCCCTTGTAGCTCATTCCCTATCAGTGAGCATCACACTTTTTTATTAATAATTTTAATAAAATTGCATCCAATAGGTTTTCCAAGGCACTGGAATACCCAAAGCTGATAGATGCTTCCTGTTATGCAGCTGTTTACTTTACTTACAACTAGAACCAGCCTTCTGAAACTACTTGTAGCTTAACCCCAATGTCTTAAGAGCAAAAACCTCTAGAATTGAATGGGATTGGAGTTGACTTTATTTCTTCTCACACAACGGTGTCCTGTTGTAAATTATCAATCCCAGCAGTGCAGGATGCCAGCCTGACAAACCAGACTTTCATCTTGTTTTAACTCCTGTTGCCCCAGCACCATTTTTGCAGCTTTTAAAGGGAATTGTTTTCTTGTTATTTCCAGCAGAAATGACAGGCTGGTCTTTTCCCACATCATTGATATCATTCCTGCCCCTGGCAGGGTGTTCTGTGCAGAATGAACCTTTCCTTAGCCTGGAGATGGAGGACATAAGTTTTCTCACATTTTTGCCAGCACAAGAGGGGCTGGGTTCATCCAAACCCAATCCATAATACACTAAATTCTTCCCACCATGTGCTCGATGGTTCTATTTCCAACTGCAGCTCTCCATCCCCAGCCCATCCTGCATGACTGTATCCAATATGGACTGAGGGATTTCACTGGGAGACAGGAGAGTGACACAGGAGCTAAAACAGCCCTTGCACCCCCATTCCAGATTTTCCAGTTTGTATATGTCATGTACAGCTGGGAAGGGTTTTTTATATGGCAGTTGGATCTAAAATGTGTAGGTGAGCTGGGGATTCCTTAGGCTTGCTAGCAATGTGGAAAGGAATTCAGCCCTGTTAGAGCCTTCATTCTGAAAATCAAATACCTAACTCTCAGTTTTGAATGATATAAAAGTATTTAAAATAAATGGAATTTTGTAAAGAAATGCCTAAATTTGGGGTGCTTGGAGACAATTAGAAGTCTTGGAGACAATGAGAGACTAAAATCCTTTAAATGACACAGGTTTGTTTCCTTTCCCCTATTTTCTTATTTTGTATTTTCTTCCTGCCTTTATTTCTTTTCCTTCAGGTTCAGGACAATCACAAATTATGCAACCTTTATTAAGTCACTATAGAAATTTATTTCAGATGACTTGTTCTATGTGGCTGGTGGAGTTTGCCAAGGATTTCTGGTGAGCAGATTTGTGGGTGTCTCTGTGTGTGTGTGGAAAAGGGAAGGGAGAGTTTTGAATTGCAGACAGTACAAGCAGGACCAAGCCAGACATCTGATTTGCATTAAAAACAACATAAACAACAAATAAACAAAAAAACAAACAAAAGCACAAAAAAACCCAAACCAAACCAAACCAAACCAATCAAACAAAAACAGCATAAAGGAAATATCTGTTCTTCTTAGTGTAAAAATTTAGGTAAGAAAATGAAGGAAGGAAATTTTCTTTGTTGGGACTGCAGATGAGAGTGGAAACTTATCTTAGGCTCTAACTGATGCTTAATAAATTATCCTAGAGTTTCTTTGAAAATTTGCTCTGAATTGCCCAAATTTATAGCACAATGCCCGTTAGAATTACCAAACCTGTGCAACATTTCCCCAAGAGTTAAGTTTCATCCCTGTTCCCCCAAAGAATAAACTGAAGCCTAATGATGCTGGATTTAAGCATTGGAACAAGATAATCTTTAATGTTCTTTTCAGCCCAAACTTTCTGTGATTCTATGATTTTATGACTTGGGTAGAAAAACATGCAGTTAGAACTAAAACCCAGTGAATGCCATGACCCATACAATAAACAATAATTAATATTTAAGATGAAGAAGGAGGAAAAAAATAACCACTTTATCCCAATGTACAGGCCTGTCTGTAAATATTTATCCCAATATGACTGGCTCTTCATCAGGATAGGTCTTATTTAGCAGAAGGAAGAGAATGGGATTAATGTTGATACTCACGTTCATTGAAGGAGCCTCCACCATCTGTGAAATTAATGTGACAAAACAACATTTTCACACGTCATTTATTTTTAATTTCTTTTCTGTTTTTAAAAAAATAGTCTAATTAAAGAAAAGATTGTGAAGGGGAAGAGCGGGAGGGGAAGAAATCTCAATGCAGAACTTGAAAGCACCATATTGCAATTTGGGATTAGAAGAGGGAAAGATGAATTTGCATGTTGATGCCTTTCATATTTATTCAGTTAGAAAACTGTTTATGGAATGCTTTAGGCACAGAACATTACAAACATGATCAGAATTTGAGCCACTCAAAATAACCAACAAAAACATGCTCTCTCCTTAAATGGAGGAAGTTCAGAAGCCAGAGGCCCCCAGGGCAAATTCTAGAGCATGGGTTCAAAAAGCAGCAAAATCTCTTTTGTAATTCTTCTCCCTGTGACAGTGCCAGGAATGGCTGGAGCTGTGTCAGGGAAGGTTTAGGCTGGATATCAGGGAAAGGTTTCTCATCCAGAGGGTGCTGGGAATGGCCCAAATCTGCCAGAGCCCCAGGAGGGTTTGGACAACACTCCCAGGGATGCTCAGGGTGGGATTGTTGGGGTGTCTGTGCAGGGACAGGACTCAATGGGTCCTGACTTTGTGGGTCCCTTCCAACTTGAGATATTTTAGGATTCTACTAAATGTTTATTTTCCAAAACCACTTCAACATATACCTGAAATACTAATCTTAGAAAAATTAGGATTTTAGTTAAAAGTTATTTATTTACTGGAATTAAAAAGCAAATGGATAGATAGGCCTTGCTGAAAATAATTAAAAGTTAGGAGAGAACCGGGCTTGAGACAGTTATCTGAAACTTAAATAATTGATTGTCTGTCATCTTATGTTTGCTCAGCTGTGCTTACAATGGTAAAAGATGAAACTAGTGAGCAGATCCAAAGGAACACAGACAATGCAACCAGAAACCCATTCTTTGAAAAATTGGACTATCCTCAGAAATCATTTGTATTGTCATTGATAGAAAAGGTCAAGAGTTTAGGGTGAGGAAGACTCACCTTACTTCCTCCTTTTAAGATCCCTCCCCACGAAAACGACCCCAGACTTAATTTAAGAAGTCAACCATGAATGCTTAATAGCTATTCAAGCTAATTACCATAGGAAGCTGAGGATGGGAGAGGCTGTTATTATGAATATGTATTTGTTTGAATCCTTTGCCAATAAATAGACTTTGTGATCACCTGTGATTTTGCACTGTGTATTAGAGGATTACCTCACACTGCTGCTGAATAAACATACACTTTGTAACTTTAAATTGTTAGAGAGTCTTTCTGTCCATCACAGTTGAGTATTGGTTCAGACCAGTACTCATATTTTGGTAAATCAATACCCTTAGTTGAAAGTATTGAATCTAAAAATTAATTTACATATGTTGCTAATACAAAGTGTTTGGTTTCTCCAACTGGACAACGAAATCAGAACAGGAAAATCAGAAAAGCTGATACAAAATATAACCAGAGCCACAAAAATCTGTTCTTGGAAGCTCTAAGATTCATTAGTACCAAGTGAAAAACAAGGGAAGTTTCCATCATGCTTCAACATAAAGTGGGAATTGCCAACAGTTAATGCCAAGAGGTCATGATGTTTAATGGCTTTTTTGCTTCAGCCTTCACTAGAATAATTTGCCTTGGTCAGATACACTGATAAAACTTGCAGAGCAAAAAGGCCAAGCAGGATAAGGCAAGAGGTAACAAAACCAGATATAAACCACAGGTGGGTGTGGTAGGAGGTATTAAAGGCTCCCATATATTGTTTAATTACTTATATTGTTCTTTATGGAAAGAACTGTTTTTAGTAACTCCCAAACAGGTTGTGATTCTTCTGCAGCATGGAAACCTGAATTAATAAAACTACCAAACAAAGATACCCCAAACCAAACCCAAAAAAATCAACAAACAAACAACAAAAAAACCCACCCAGACCCCAAAACATATTGACTATCTTTTTGAAACCCTCTAAGGTCAGCACTAAGGAATTATCAGCATCTCCAGGATAACCACTGAGGAAATCAGTTTAGGAGCCAACACAAACCTGTTCAGTGATAAGAAATGTTTCAGGGCAGTCTATTTTCCTTTCAAGATACAACAATAATTTTAGGGGGAAAAGCTCTTGATGTCAAATCTTTATTTCTATGAACACTTTATTTTTACTTTCATGATAACACTTTCTGTGTTATCATATAGAACATCCTCGTGGTGAGGTGTGGAAGCATTAGCAGGGTGTCCAGAGGGTGTAAGTGCTCCATAGAGAGTTCAAAAAGAGCTGAAAAACTGTCCTCAGGCTGTTAAAGGTTCAGCTCAGAGAGAGACACGTGGCACTGAAACTATCTTGAGTTTGGTGCTATTGTGAGTGCTCCAACCCTGATTAATAAAATATTGTGATTTTATGGTTATAAACAAACTAAAATTTTGTAGCACAGGAGAGGATAAGTAGAATTCTGAGTATTATTAATAAAGATGGGAACCATGGTGATATTTATTACAAACAAGTGCAGCTTTCTATATTTAGACAGTGGTGATCCGCTTTATAAATGCAGAAAAAGGAAAATTGGTTCAACAGCAAATCCACTGAAAAGAGATTTATTGAACTTCAAATGAAAACTATTAAAGAAAACTCAAAGTAAAACAGAAAAATCACA
>JAOTQP010001652.1:65518036-65531790 GCA_026413545.1 Cichladusa arquata
TAACAGGAGATATCTCCTGGAGGGAGGATGGGCTGTGGGAAAGATAAAGATGATTGCCCCAGCTGGTTTAAAGATGGACCATTAGCAGATAATATGTGCCAGGAGATCAGGGTCACTGCCCCACCCGGCTCAACAGATGGGGACAGAACACACATTGCTGGGCACATCCTGTATTGCAACCCAAGACAACTACACACATAGAGTTGGGGGAAGGGATGAAGGAGATTTGGAAATATGAGGAAAATATATTCAGGTTGTGACTCAGGAAGTTCTGTTACTGCTGAGCTCTGGCTCCCACATTTTACTGCTGGATGGCATTAAGGATTTAGAAATTCTAAAGCTCAGTCACTTAGTTTAAAATATCATTAAAATTTCCACAGATATGGGGTTTTGTGCATTTTTTTACTGTTGACGATTTTGTCTCAGCAGGACCAGGGCAGTGACTGTCCCCTGTGCTGGGCATTGCAGAGGTACCTGGAATCTTGGGGTCATTTGTGGACCCTCAGGACAAGACTTTGAGGGGCTGGAGAGGGTCCAGGGAAGGGAATGGAGCTGGGGAAGGGTCTGGAGCACCAGGAGCAGCTGAGGGAGCTGGGAAAGGGGCTCAGCCTGGAGAAAAGGGGGATCAGGGGGGGACCTTGTGGCTCTGCACAGCCACCTGAAGGAAGGTTGTAGCCAGGTGGGGTTTGGTTTATCTTCCCAAGTAACTGGACAAGAGGAAACAGCCCCAAGTTGCGCCAAAGGAGCTTTGGGTTGGATATTAGGAAAAAATTCTTCATGGAAAGGACTCTCCAGCCCTGGCACAGCTGCCCAGGGCAGTGCTGGCGTCCCCATCCTTTGAAGGATTTAAAAGCTGTGTGGATGTGGCACTTGGGGACATGGGTCAGTGGTGGAATTGGCAGTGCTAGGGGAATGGCTGCATTCTGATTTTAGAGGCCTTTTCCAACCTGAATAATTCCATGAGTCTCTAAGTCACCTTGTCGGCAAAATCAGATGGAAATTTGAGTTTCTTCTAAAGGGATTTTGAGGCGAAGAGGATGTTTTTGTGTTCCTTCTCTTTACTTTTGGCTTTCTGAGCCTTTCTACCACAAACTAGCCTGTAAGTTGTTTTGTTTTTCTTTCTTGTTTAAAAAAAAAAAAAAAAAAGTGGTGGTTACAGCCTTTAACATCTGACTTCTGTATTTCACAATACTGGAGTTTTTGTGTATTTTGAAGCTGGGCATTAAACTGTGAATAACAGCATCACCCACTTGAATTGGCTTCCTGTTCCCCACACCTGGCTTACATATGTGTCACAATATGTGACATTTAGAAAGGAATTGGCAAGAGAAAATGAAAAAATGGGTGTTAGGTGGAAGTATAAGCTCTGAGACACAGGAAGAGACCACAGGGGAAATGATTTGTCTCTACTGTGATACAGGTGTCTCTTAAATATATTAAATAAATATATTTATATCCCTCTTAAATATGTTGTGGGAATTATAACCCATTCTTTGGGATTTTTTTTTTTTCCCCACTGGATGTTGCTTTTGATTTTTCTTCATTGTGTGTCTCCTCACTGATGATTTACGTGTGAAGTCAAAACAAGACTTCTGAAGTTTGGAAAAGAGCGCATTCTGATTATGTTGGGGTTTGAATTTCCCATCTTTGTACCAATCTTTCCTTTGGAGATACATGTGGCACATGTGGAAAAGTCCTGCAAGAACTTGATAGGAAGAGCTGGATAGGAACTGCAGCTCAGCCCAACACTTGTTGAACTTTTTAAATGCCATGATTGGGCTTTGGTAATAATAGTAATAATGGTAATAATAATGAAAAATAAGACAAGCCAGGTCTTAATTTTATTAAAATTAAAAATCTTAAAATGAGAATATAATCTTAAACCTGACAAGGTGCAAGGTACCAGTTCCTACAAGCAGTTGCCCCTTGGTGCTTAAATACCATGACTTGCTCAACTCTTTAATTCTCTTAACCAGATAAAGGGATTTCTCTTTGCTGCAGCACAGATTAAAGTTGGCAATATTATAAAGTAGAAATTTTGGGTGGGGGGGAAATAACTGTAGTGGGATTGAAAATGGATCCCACTTTTTTAGGGAAGGGGAAGGTTGACTTTAACACAAAAAGTCTTTAGAGCTGAGGATTTAGGAGCACAGGGTGTAAATTGTGTGTGAATTTACAGAAGATGTGTCTGTGGGCAGAAGTGAGGATGTGGCACAGTTTGTGTGCTGTTCCTTGGGATTTCTCAGGTCTAATTAGTGCCACACCAAGTGCCTGAACTAACCCTAGATGGCTCTCATGACTCGGGAACAGAAAGGATGGGACTATCAGAAATGAGACTTTAAGGTCTCAATTTTCTCCTTTCTCAAGGAAATACCTGCTTTATGCCTATGTATGTGCACTGGCAAGTGTGCAAGAGTTTTGTTTGAAACAGAATTAGAAAGTATTTGGGGTTTTGCTGTGCCCTCCCCTTCGTGCAGGGAGAGAATTTTGACACTAAGCAGGATTTTAAAAACATTTGTCAAATCTGTTGACAGTTTCAAATAAACTGTCAAATGTCAGCTGATGAGCTTCAGTTGTTGGAGCCTCTTGTGAGAGTTATGAAAATAACTCTGAAATGGAAAATGTAAAAGTAATGCACCTTCACCTTCCCTTCATGCAGAAAGCCCTGGTACTTAAAATCAAATTCAAATATGAGATCTGTGATGAAATTCTTCCCTGTGAGGGTGGTGAGACCCTGGCACAGGCTGCCCAGAGAAGCTGTGGCTGCCCCATCCCTGGAAGTGTTCAATAATTCTCAGCTTTTTTTCTCCCTCACAAACATACCTTTAAAATAAAAATATAATTTTTATAATATAATTTTTATAAATATAATCCACTCCTTTGAACTTTTAGGGCTAAGTCCAGATCCCATTAATCATTTTTACCCAATCCATAACATTCCCTTAAGCACAGTTTCCTGTACTGGGTAGTTTTTCCACATTTACTGGCTATAACTGTAATTAAACCCTTGAACTTAAAAGTGAAAGTGCCCTGATTAAGGAAATACTTCCCCAGCACTAAGAGAGCACTTTACATTAAGGATTTTCAAGTGAGTATTTATGCACTAATGATTTTAATCCTGATGAGGACTTGATGTTCTGCCCCTCCAGAAGAAAAAGCCCTGGTCTCAGCACTAAACTGATGCAAGCTTTTCTTTTTCCTGACATTCTAATTATATATGAGAACAAAAACAAGACAGCACTGCTGGCATGTCAGATGGAAATTTTTTTAAGAGGAGAATGGCAAGAAACTGGTTGTAGCCAAACCGGAAAATCCCACATTATTATTCAGGATTTGTTTGTTTGGCTTTAAAAAAAAGCAGGAAAGGATTAATACCAGGCATAGTACCTTTTTCACATATATTGGCTGATTGGAAAGCATGTTAATAATATGGTCAAAACATTAAAGATAACCTGGCTTGGGTGCCAGTGTACTCAACCCAAACAAAAGTGTAAAATATAAATTAAAAAATAAAACCCCTAATCTACCAAGCTGCTTATTTTTTTCCTAAAATGTGTTGCTTTTTTTTTTTTCCCTAATTCCTCAGGAGTAACAGCTGCCTTATATTTTAGGGTCTGGTATAAAATACTCATAATCCTTTTGCCTTTTAAAGTGTTCACACTCAGTTTTTATTCAAGCATCAGAAGTGGTGCAGCACTCATGTCAGCAAAGGGGAAAACTTTTCCCCTCTGTGGCAACTTTATCCCATGAAAAAAATATATATATATCTTCCAGAAAAGAATAGGAGAAAGTAGATATAAATATCTCAAAGTTATTTGAACAACAACAACAAAAAAATTATGCTCTTGCTGCTGGAGGTCAGGGAGTTGAACCCTACTTTGATATCCATTGGGGTGTATCTCAACATTCCTAGTAAAAGAGAGCATTCACATGAAACATTAGCATTTAAAATCAAATTACAGCCACGATGGGAAAGAACAAGCAGTCACAGTGTGGTCTCCTGAAAAGGAGAAAGGAGATTTGCTGGTAAGGGATTATAATTCCACAGTTTAGGAAGGACAGATTGGGAGAAGGAGCTGATTCATGCACAGATTTGCAAAAGTAAAGGTTTGAATTTGGACTTTTAAAAGCATAAATTTCTGCAAATTTCCACCATGCAGTGGAAAGAAGTAGACTAAGTTAAGCTAAAAAAAGAAGTTTAAAGCATGTAACCAATAGCTCCTAAACAGCAGAAGAGGCTCTGGGGAGCACTGAAGTGTTTGGGCATTTATTTATTTTCCTTCTAGTCCACAACATGCTGCCTTTTACCCTCTAATCCTGCCTACCTTCCTGCAAAATAAGGCACAAATGCACCCACTAGATAAAAATGAGAAGGACTACTTGTAAAATGAAATTTTAATTTCCAAGGGGCCCAACTAAATCTGCTGTGCAAGTCTTGTTTCAGGCCCAAAGTACTACAGTATTACTGAATTAACTACAGAATCTCAAATTCAGTACCTTTTCCTCGAAGCTATTAATGCTTTTTCAGCCTGAAGTCCAGCTGTGAGAGAAAATCCTTCTCACCCTTTTAAGACCAGAAGAGATCTGGTAGGTGTGTGCTGTACATGTGGAATAACTATCTTTAAAGTAGAAATACAGGATGTTCTGTGCAGGCTCTGTGCTTCATTGCATGATTCAATAACTCTTCATTGAACAAAGACTTTTCAGATGGTTGTAATAACGTGCATTGCAGGAAAAATAGAAAAGAAAAAACAGTCTGATAGATTTCGAGTCTTTGCGTCAAAGGATGAGCTGAGTAACAATAAAGTAGATGTGGATTTAGTTCTGATTTTTTAAAATAATACTGTTTCATGCAAGGCAGACAGAACATAATTTCTTTAATTAGCATCTTCTGATGCACATAAAATACTTTAGACAAAATTAAGGAGAAAAAAGAACCAACTGTCCCCTTCTCTCCTTATCATTATCCCACCTTTAAGAAAGTTAAATAGAACAGCACGAGGCTGCTGGAAAATTCCAGGATGAGAAACTTCAGCCCAAACTGGTTCTAGTTCTTATTTTAGATGGCTATTAGATGTTGCAAGATCCTTTCAGCAGGGCTGGGCTGGGTGGGGCACAGGGCAGATCCTGGGAATGTTTCTAACCCAGAGCAGGACCTGTGTCCCCAGGGCAGGGCATGGTCCTGTCCTTGGGCTAGGGACAGAGAGGCCTGGGGCTCCCAGGGGTGGCAGGTGCCAGAGAGGCTTTGGGGATGTGCCAGGTGAGTCTGGCACTGTGGAATGCTCCAGCATGGCAGGGATGGGGCTTTGGGAGACTCTGCTTGGGTGTCTTTTGCCCTTTCATGGTTTAGGGGATGCCCACCAGGGTGGCTTGGGCAGGGTGGGCTCTGTGCTGTCTGCAGCCAGGGTCTGTGCTGCCTTCAGCCTGTTCACCCAGCCCAGCTGGATAAACCTTCCTCCCACCTCCTGCAGGCCATGGCTGTGGCAATCACACTCCTGGCTGGGCTGGCCATCCTGCCCGGGCACACACAGGATCCACAGAGTGATGTGGCCTTGGCCCAGAGGATGCAGCAGCAGGAGGAGTTTCTGTACTGGGAGGTGTCACAGCTGTGGCAGGAGGTTGAGCAGAGGGCCCTGGACAAAGCTTTCCTCCACTCTGTGTTTTACTGCTGCTTTTGGGCTGCTGTGGCAGCTGTGCTCCTTGAATTCTGCATGCAAAAGCAGCTTGGCTCCAGCAGCTGCCCTGAGCAGGACAACTACAGCAGCAAAGAGGACAAGGAGGAGGATGATAGTGAGAAGGATGAAGATCTCAAGGGAGCACAAACTGCTTCCAGGTCTTTGGCTTGGCCCACCCTATTTCCAGTGCAGGAACTGCCTGAGCTGAGCAGGAATCTGAGGCAGCTGCTGGGTGACTTCTTGATCAATTTAGACTTTTCAGAGCACTCTCACACCAAAGATTTTCCCACACACTGGGATGAATGACACCTGTGAATCCTGGAGGATCCACAAGAACTGAATCTTGTTCCTGTGGCCACCCCTGGTCACTCTTCCATCCTGGAGCAGGAGCTGGGGCAGCATCCAGAGAGGAGCTCTGACATCCCTGTGCTGCTGGAGGGCTCCATGGAGCTCTGCTGGGATGAGTTTTACCTCGTGTTTTCTCCACTCCTGGGACAATGAGCTGCCTCAGGATCAGAGCTCACTGTTCCTAGAAACCCTCTGCACAGGCTCTTACACCTGGAGCAAATCTCCAGCTGGTGAAAACTTGCTGTTTTCAGCCTGGCTGTGCTGGCCTCAGTGGTGTCTGAGGCTGCTGCAAGTTCCTGGTGAGCAGAGCTGCTCTGAGATGGTTTTGGCAGTGCAGGAAGGCAGCACAGGCTGCCTGGTCCTGGGGTGGGCAGCAGCCAGCTTTCCCAGTGTGCTGGTTTAACTGGGCCAGAGTTAGACTGGGAAGGGCTTAGGCTCATGTGGGGTTATATTTTCACTTGGTGCTTAAAACTTGAGAATAAAGAGAGATGTCATTGCTGATCTGTGCTTGTATAGTTCCAAGGTCCTTTCTGCTCAGCTGCTGTCACCTCCAGGATCATCCACACCAGTGTCCCTGGAGTGATGGGAGCTGCCACCACACTAGGGCTCAGGGAACCAGGGGAGCTCAGGGATGCTGGAAAAACTGAGGGGACTTGGGGGATGCACTGCATACAGCACTAGGGGTAAGAATAGGAGAAAACCACCAAGCATGTGCTGTAGCATGAAGCTGTTACAAAACAACAGCTCAGGCAGCTCTGGAATGAAAGTAGAAAATGCACAGTAAGTCAATCAGAAACAAATTTGGTCAACAAGAATGAAGAACGAGTTGCTGGGGCAGTGTCTGGGATGGTGATGCTCCCTGCTCTGCTGTGGTGGTTTTGCACAGTGCCAAGGCTCAGTCAGAAATGGCACAAAGTGTTCACATGAATCACAGCCTCCTCCACGCCTGTGTGAGCCACACTGATCAACACCACCTGAATATTTGGCCCAGGGGTTGTGTTTTCTGGGGACAAGTGATCAGGTTTCAGAGCACTCAGTGGAAATGAATTTTTAAGGGTGTTGCTTTGGTCCCTGGCAATGTGAAATGATGCAGGTTGCTTTTTTTCTCTCTCTCACTTTTAACAACAACAACTTTTGCCTTTGGGGACCTGCTTTAATTAACAGCATTCTCTGGTTGCACATCAAAGAGCTGGGGAACAAAAATGAGTTAAAACCTGGGCTTTTGGACCCTAGGAGCTTCTCCATCCTACTAAAAGTACAGGAAATGAAAGCTGTTTTTCTTCCTTCTACCAATAAAATATTTAGATGGATTCAGCTAAATCTGTTTTCTTGTTTTGAAAAGAGCATTAACAAGTGTTTGGAAACCACCTTGAGTGCTGTGTGCAGTCACTTTGAGTCTTATGTCCAATTCTAGGCCCACCACTAGAAGAAAGACATTGAGGAGCTGGAGGTCCTATAAAGAGGAGCTGGGGTTTAGCTTGGGGAAAGTCTCAGGGGACACTATTCTATTGAAAATGCTCTAGAAAATGGGCAAGTACAAAGGACTTTTTCCTGCCTTTCTCCTGTCATTTTTCAAAAATTCACAATTCCAGAACCTTCAGGAATAGCTGCATTTCTGTGGCTGCTGAGAGCAAGAGTAGGAGGGTAGAAGGACTCAGTTTAGTGTTTCTTTGTGGTACACAAGGGAAACTCTGGGTGCCACCACTCTCTCTGGAAATATAATGCTAATTGTAATAAATTCATTTTCACTTTTGTAAGCCCAAGGTTTTTATTACTTGAAACAAGATGATTTATGGGTTGACAGACCATCCCTGGAAGTGTCCAAGACCAGGCTGGACAGGGCTTGGAGCAGCCTGGGATGGTGGAAGGTGTCCCTGCCCATAGCAGGGGGTAGGAATTGCATGGTCTTTAATGGTCTCCCAACCCAAACTATTCCATGGTCCCATTTTTTCATCAGGACTGAATGATTTCCTCACCCTTCCTTGTCCTTTTCCCAGCTTTAGACCCTGTAGGTGCCCAGGCAGAAAGGTCTCTTGAGGAATCCAGCAAGCTGGGAAGTGTCAGGTTCCCACTCCTCTCCCTCTAACTTGAGGCAGGTCCTGCCCAACAATTTCCTTCCATCAATTTGCTAGAGGAGAGATTGTAATTTTCACAAACTTGACTGAGGATATTTGACCAAACTTAAGAAACAGATTTTTTTTCAGTGTTATCCTTAAAGCCCCCTTCAGTATGTTTAATATCTTCAATCTTTTTTTCTTGCTCTTCTCTGTCAGACAACTATTTCTAACATTCTGACCCTTCAAAAGCTGAGCTTTGATAATAAGAAGAACTTTTCATTCTTTCTTGGGCAGAATGAATTTTACTTGATTAAGAACAAGAGCATAAGGAAAATTCCTTCTGGCTCCAAATTCCATGAATATCTCTATTTTCCATGCTCATTTTTTTTTATAACTCACATTATTACATGCCCATCAGAGGAAATGGGCCACTGCAGTTTTTAAGTAGCTTAAAGCCCACAGCAAACACGTCACTGATACTGAGGTGCTGAGAAAAACCATCAAAGTAATATTTCCAGGATATTTTTAAGTGGTCACACTTCTAATTTGCACCCTGCAGGCATAAATTCTGTGAAACTAAGAGGAATATCTTCCTGCTTTTTTAATTTTTTTTTTTAATTTTTTTCATACTGTGCAAGCAATTGAATTTCCTTTAGCTAAAACTGAGAAATAAAAGCCTTACTTTACCAGGGGCTTTTTCATGTTATTTCAAGAAGCCAGAAGCTCATTGCATCATCAGACTTGTCCAGAAATCACAGAAATATTTAGACTTGTACCATTCACAGCCTGAAAGGCCAGGACATGATCTCCTTGGGGACAACCAAGGCATGAAACCCTTCTGCAAATCAAGTACTTGCTCACAGAAATTTAGTCTCCAGAGAATCATTTGTGCAGTTTTTCTTGCACTATGATGCAAAATCCAATGGATCTATGACTAAAAATGCTGATATAAAATTGCTGCATCTCAAGGCAAACACAGCCTTTCCTCCAAAGGATAAGTAATTGCAGTCTTTTAAAATTCAAATTAATCTAATCTTAATCTAATTTTTAAAAATTACCTCTTTTTTTTTGTTAGGGTATGGCTGCAGTGAAAAGTAGTCACCATCAGCCAGAGGGATGAGGTGTAACAACCTCTTTTACTTTTGCCATCTGCCTTTTCTAAAATTGTGAGGTGATCCTGTGATATTCTGAGAACTGGACAGCCTGGACTTTTTATTACTTTGTGATCTCTGGCCTAAAAACATTGATTTGCCAAAACTTATCTAGATGGGATATTGGGAAGAAATTGTTCCCTGAGGGTGGTGAGCCCTGGCACAGGGTGCCCAGAGAAGCTGTGGCTGCTCCATCTCTGGAAATGTTCAAGGCCAGGCTGGACAGGGCTTGGAACAACCTAGGACAGTGGAAGATGTCCCTGCCCATGGCAAGGAATGGAAAAAGATGATCTTTGATGTCTCTTCCATCCCAAACCATCCTATGATTCTAGAAATCACAAGTCTGACAAGCAGAAGATGTTCTTCCTCATTGTTCAAAAGATTGAGCCCATTTTGAACAGTAATTGCTTCGAGTAATTTGTGCTGCCAGGTGGATCCCAACCATCCAGCCAGTCAGTCGTGTGTTCTGTCCCCTGAGGAGAGTCCCTGGGAACTGGACAGGACATCCCACAGCCAATCTGCACATCAGGGGAGCTCCTGCATGAATTGCACTGATTGAGGTTTCTAACAAGCACAAAACATTCTCATTCCAAGCTGAAAATCTTTTGTTTTCAGCTCAGTTTCCTCTCAAACCTCTCTGAAAATGACAGCTTGATTCTTTTACCATCACCAGTTGTCACATCTCCCATGAAAACTGCTTGGAAAGTGACATCCATACCGCCCTATCCCAGCTCCACCTCCAAAGTGTTTGAGGAGTTTTTGCCAAACTTGTTGATGCTCTTTCAGTATTCAGCATGAAACTTTTTTTCCCCTCCAATTTTTTACCAACAACTAAACCAAATCCCTACATTGTTTCAAAGAAAAAAGTTGGCTTCTTCCACAAATCCATAAATTTGTGAGCATAAGATAAACCTGAATTTCATTCTAAGATTTTTACAGGTTGATTTCCCAGTTTGCCCCCACATTTTACTTTCACTTGATGGTGATCTGCCCTTCACCAAATGCAGATAACACCACTGGGCTGTCTCAAGAACCAGCCAATTTTTGATCTTTGGAGCTTGGCCATCTCAGTGACACTCTAAAACTTGCCAAACACTGTTCTGCACAAAGCCAGAGCAGATTAGAAGGGCAAGATTTGCAATCTCAGTTCAGGCTGATCAAGTAAAAATTTCTTCAGTTTCTTTTGTTTGTTTGGGATTTAAAAAAAAAATTAATTTTTTTTTAAAATCAAATATTACACTGCCTTGGTGTTTAGGCAGTTTAATCTGCTCATAATTTAAAATTCAGTGTAAATACATACAATTTCTTGAAAATAGCAAAGATTAAACTCTTTCTGCCCTGCAACTCTGAAGTCCCACAGTGACAGTTTGTCTGAGAAAATAGAATAGTTACACACCTGGAGCAGTTCTCCTTCCAGGTAGTATAGAAGCTGAATCCCACATTTTTCTCCCTCTCCCTGTATTTCAGTCCTTTATTATTCTGGGCTTCAATTCATAAGAGATTGGTGAATAAACCAGAGCTGGTCCACTCTTTGTGGCTCTAGGGTCATGTGTATCTGTATTAGGACAGTATATCTTCATTTACAGAGAGTTTTAGATAAATAAATCTCTTTCTATGCCACGATCAAATGATCACCAGTGATCCATACCAGTCCAGTATCTCAAATGGAAAGGAAAAACTACCAGAGAACATGGGCCTTTCTCCATTACAAGTAGTCAGAATTTCATATTTCTTAACATTTGGTTTGAGCTGGGTGTAATTTTAAAGAACACCTGAAATCCTGAGCTCTGTGGTGCAAATCAATTGTAATACCTGATAACACTGTTTGTATGTTGATATTTTTACAACATCCTCATTTGTAATCCATAGAGGAGCAAGTTTGTCATCACCTAATTCTTTGTATAAACTCAAAACCTTGCATGAGTGAAAGAGGATGTGAGTCAAAGCAGGCAGTGAATCTGGGAGTGCTGCTCATTACAATTATTGTGCCTTTAGCAGCTTTGCCAGCTCTTGCAGAAATGTTTGATGTTCCACTTCAGAACTTGAGCAACTTCTGGTTATTTATCAAATGAGATTCTGGGGGAGAAGGGGGAGAAAAAGAATGGCAAATTTTCTAGCTCAGAGCTTGAGTGCTTGCTGAAAATCCCACTGCTTTCTAAAGGTTGAAAAGGATCTTGTCCTGAGAAGAACAAGAAATTCTTTAAGAAGAATTCAATTTTCTGAAAATGTAACTAAAATCCAAGCAGAATCTGTAGAATCTAAGATTTTCTGCAGGGAGACTTTTCCAATTAATATGTTAATGTTAGTCCAGCTCCAGTTATCAGGTCATTTTCTCATGTCAGACAATATTTATTTTAGAAATGGGCTGCTCCTCCTCTATGTGTGACTCATTTTTCATTGATTCTACCATTTCCACTTCAAAACCTAGAATCCTGCATCCTCTGTCCTTAATTCTTATATGGGTGAGTGGTTTAGTTTTGTCTTTCATTATGTATTTATATTTTTAAAAAGCCTTTTTTTAAAGACCTTCAGCCTTGTTCAATTACAATGTTTGTTGTAACCAACCTACATCTGTAATTTCCCTTAAGAGCAAATGTCTTTTGCTGCAACAAAGTACCTAAGAATCCAGGAGAGGAAAAAAAATTTTGGACTAAATAATTATAAAATAGGATTATTTTAACTCATGTCCTTTCTCTCTATTACACCTACCTGCTGTATTCTGTGCTCTCATTTTTTTTAAGTACAAAATCTCATTCTCACAATATAATTTTCAGTAAGGTGCCTCTCCCTTGCAGAACAGCACAACCTCACTGGATACCACCATGCTTTCTGTGATTTTGGAGCATTTTGAAGGAAAGAAAAGATAAAAGCAGATGAGGAATGGCACATGTGTAGCTTTAAGGATGACAAGAGAAGAGTGGTGAATTCCCCATATGAAAAGTGGGTATGGAAGGTAAATTTCAGCCTAAATCCAATGGGTGAAATTATCTGGGAAATCCTGAACCAGAGATCGAGCAGGAAGATAAATCTGCTCCCATCTCCTTCCTCTCTTGCATCTATGAACCCAATGGTAGGAATCACCATCTGCACAATCTTTATCATGTGTTCACTGCTCTGAAAATGTTTGCAGCAGCAGACAAGCTTGGTTTTGCTGTTCTTCTGCAGAATTCACACACAAATGTGTCACTTTCTGTGTTGTTTGTGGCATCTGGGGTCACTGGAATGACAGAAATAACCAGTTTGTTATATATTTGTAGAATCCTGTGGAAAGCTGTGGGATTTTTTTGGCCTGATGGCTCCTAAGCTGTGCTGAAATCAGGTTTTGGGGTAGGAGCAGAGTTGTCCTAAGCTGCTGGAGGGACTTGCTGAGAACTTATCCCAAATTTCCATGGGGTGGCATGAAAGAAAACAGCCTCAACTTTCACTTTTATTGCATCAGTGCTGTGCTTCATCAAGGGCACTGTGTGACCTTTCCTTTTGGCAGCACTGCAAAGTGTCCCCAAAGAGCTGCATCCAAAAAGATCCAGCATTTTATTCCATGTGCACAGAAGTGTTCTTGTCTGGGGGCTGGTACAATTAATTAAACTAAAGGAAATTTGGTTTGGATGTTTGGTTCATTGGTTTTCACAGCTGAAGTGAAGGATAAAATCAACTTCTTTATGATTTGTTAGGGGGCAAAAAAAAATCCCTCTTTTTCTTTTTATTAAATTAAACTTCCACAGTAGCTGAATTAAGCAGTGGGTTGTTTCCATGTGCTCCTTTATTCCCACTCTTTCATGCTTGTACACCACAGAAAGCTCTTTACAGATGGAAAAAAAATGAGATAAATATCACAGTCATTTTCCAATAACAACTCCCTTTCCCCCATGTGACTGCTTTTCTTCAGAAGGCATCTGCTCACCAAAAATAAACAGGAGGATATTAAATATATTTTTTCCTCTAAGTCATATGAGACCTGATCATCTACTAAAATTGAAACTTGTTTGGGAGATATTCAAGCAAAATTGAAAGGCTTACCAGAAGTGCAGTAAACAAGCAGAAAGAAGGCATTTCTTTTTCTGAATTCAGAAATTGTTTGACAAGAACTACCTGCCTTAGTTCTTACATTCACAGAAAATGCACTGGTTTCTCTCCCAGTGTCTCTCTTTCTCTTCTGGCCTTCAAATTTATTTGGTTTTATTGAAATGATAGAGCCCGAGGAAGCAGAGCTGCTGAAGGTACCATGAGCATGTGATTAAATAGCAACCACAGAATATTAAATATTGGTGGTCTGAATAACACTTTTATATAGATGGATTTGGAAAGAAAAATCCACTTTATATATATATTTCTATATCCATTGGATATAAAGAAAAGATGTTTTACCCTCAATCATGGTGCACAGGTGAGATCTGGATTGTCCTCCTCATCCTATATTATATATAAATAACTTGTCGGACATCATGGCACAGAATAATCTCTCAATTTTAGGTAAATATGTTTAAATATACAGCCAAATACAGGCAATTTGGGGTTTAGGTGGT
>JAOTQP010001652.1:65534097-65552036 GCA_026413545.1 Cichladusa arquata
CCCGAGCTGTCCATCACCAAATCAGCTCTCCGATTGGTGCCAGCAGCTCACAGGGGAAGCTCCCAGAGACAGGAGAGCCCCTCCCACTCCCCGGCCTCATGGAGCTTTCCCTGAGGCGAATCCAGCCCTCCCCCCTAGCACGTGAAACCAGCACAGAAGGTTTGTAGCCCTATAAACCTCTGCTCACCTTTGCTGATCATTCTTTCATGAGTTCGATCAGAAGGTAACTATGGCAATCCTTTCAATTTTATTTTTCATCCAACCCTGCCACAATTCAAAGGTCTTCCTACTCAATAATTTTCCTGATCATAGACAGACCCAGAACATTACCTTCATTTTGTGACCAGTTTAAAATAGAAATTATGAATAATCATGTGAATTGGTACTGTTTAATTCAAGTAAATCTTCCCCTGATTTCTATAAGAGGATTTTATTAGAGTGTCATTGTCCCGTAGTGCATTTGGGTTGAACTCTTCCATCTGGTCTTTGTGGAATGCAAACTACCCACATTAGGTCATTAAGGAATTACATTCATTATTTTTCAAACATTAAAATGTATTTTTTAATCAAATACATTAGATTTCCTGAAAGAAGGTTAACAGGGAACAGTATGGGGAAGAAAGTGAAGAGTGTTCCACAGCTGATCTCATTTCAGAAAGTGATTCACTATCAAACCCACTGAAGAACACTTCATTTCATGCCAAGTAGCTTTGCTCTGTGCAAAGAGCCCTTCTAAATTAATAAAAGTAGGTTAATGAAAATGTTTTTAATAGATCCTTTGAAATATCATCCATAGCACTTGGGAAAGAGGAAAAGAGGCTTTAGTAGGAACCTGCTCTGAAAGACACTGAACAGAAGAGTAATTGTGATGCTCAGGTCTCTGAGATGCTTCATAACATGCTCAGGAAACACTTGAGGGGTGACAAAAAATTCTGGAGCTTTTGTGGTGCTGAAATAAAATCCCAGCTCTCCTGCATTTCCAGCATTCCCAAGTGACAGACTGTGAGCATGTGGCTTTTGCAGAAGCAGCAGCAGATCTGGAGACAATGGTATTGCCACACTTATCTTTGACTCCTTCTGCCAATCAAGACAAAATGGGTCTCATGGAGCACGAGGACATCCTCCCAGGGAATTCCAAGGGCTGGCTTGAGGAGAGAAACCCCTCTTTGGTGGAGGGAAGACCATCCTTTCTGCCCAAGCAGCCCCAGAAAATCACTTTACCCTGGAATAAATGGAGTTTTCCACGGCTGCAGAGCTCGTTAGGTCAATGCAGACAGCCTGTGTAGTCATGGTTCCTCATGGGGTGTCAGGGCTGTAGGAGCCTTCACACAGACAATATCCAAGCCCTCCAACCTTTGATGTGTCCCCAAGGCCTGGTTTTGTTCAGTGAATTGCTTTGACTGTCACAGGAAGAAAAGTGGAATAAAAATTAAAGTGAAAAGAAGTGACAGCTCATTCACTGCTACCTGGCTTGTAGAATTAATATGATGTGAGGCTGCTTTGATGAGAATTAACATTTTAAGGAAAAGGAGTATTTTAATGAAATGAGAGCATCTGCTTCTCTGTTACTTTGGAGACATGAGATTAAAAATATGAAGTACAGACAGGAGAAGGTGGCTTATCCTGACCAGTTTTCTGGGGGATTTTTTGGCTGTTGCAGATGTAACAGAGCAACAGAAGATATGACAGAAACACAAACAGTGGAGAAGAATAAACTGTATTTGCATGTAGTGCTCATTTGCTTGGCAAACCACATGATCATTTTCTGAGGACTTAATATCACAGCCCAAAGATGGTGAACACTGAGTGGTAAAAAAGCACTAAGTGAATGAATAAAAAGTGCTAATGGTCAAACACAAATAAAATCATTAGGTAGCTCCATAGGTGCTTTGTCACTTTATAATTGTGAATAACTCTGAATTCTTCAAGGTCAAATACTGTAAACTTGCACTGCTCATCCCCAGCCTGGGCTGATCCTGGGGGCTGCCCCAGCTGCTGTGGCCAAGCCCTGTAGGATGCTTGCCACCAGATCTGGGCTTACATGGGAGCTCTTTGGCTCAGCTAATTAGATTCACTCAGTGGACTCGATGATCTCAGAGGTCTTTTCCAGCCTGGATGATTCTGTGACCTCAGAAATGCTGAGGCTCAGCATTTTTCCCTGAAGGGAATCAGAGAGTCTCAGCTACAGTGCCAGTGGTGGCTGGGGTGTCACACCCATCCTTGGGACTGCACCTCTGGGGCCAGCCTGGAAATTGAGCAGATTCCATCTGCACAGCTGGAATTCAGATGTTCCACAGTGCAGCAGTGGGGAGGAAGAGCCAGGCACGATTTCACACCTGGCAGCACCACCACTCCCTAGCTCAGCATCAGCTGTGCTGTACACTGCACTGGGGTTCCCCACATGAGCTTTTCAGGCTTCTTGTGGGTTAAACTGATTTTTCAACCAATTCATCTGATCTGATCATTGCTGAAATATGTTCAGAGTGAAAATGCCTGGTTGTAAGACAAAAACAAATTAAAAATGAGTGACAGAATTGTGGTTTTGCACAAAATAACACCAGTTACCAGCCTTCCTTCAGTGGTGGCAGCACCAGTTTTGTTGTTGCTGATCCTTAAGCTTTACACTTTAAATATCCAAAATTTTAGGAGTTTGCCAGCTTTATCATTCTTGTCTTCACTGCAGGCAGCTGCTTCCTCCCCATGGTGTTCTTCCAGACATGCATTTCAGCTGGAGCAGGATGAGTTTGACCACCCCTCAGTGCAGCAAAGCTCCAGCTTGGGAAAAAATGTGTGTTGGAATGAGCTGGTGAGGATTAATTCTTATCTATTTAAAGCTCACTGCTTGAGACAGGCACCTGTGGACAGCAAGGGCTACTAGAAAGGGCCTGGGACCACTGTCTGAGGACTCCATGCAGGAAGAAAAACAAATCTCTCAGTCTGGGGACTGCCCTGATCCCTGGGTGAGAAGGCAGAAAAATCTCTCCTGTAAAACAAAACACAAGGGTCTGTCTGCCTGTGGTGTGTGCTGGAGGAAAAGCTGCTTCTTTTTCCAGAGGGATTCCTCTGTGTGAGCTGAAACCAGTCACATCCCCTGGAATCACCCAAAGAGGCCAAAAGAATTACAGTAATTTCAGGTTTATTTTTAGAAAAAAAAAAATAGTAAAAGCAAAGGTGGCAGCAGAAGCACCTGGGAATATTAACTCATATCTTCAGAGGTCACCTCATCACAGCACTGCTGAAATTAAAATAACTGCCTAAATTAACTTCTGATTCACAGAGGATGCAATTTAGGTAGATTTAAGTGAGAGGGGGTGGGATGGCCTTATAAGTGCAAAGCCCTGGTGAAAAGTGGCAGCTCAGAACTGCAGCTCCTGTGCTGGACAGTTTGTACAGCTGTGTGCCTTTGGTGGGAGAGCTGGGCCAGGAGGTGGGAAATGTTCCAGAGGTCAGCAGTGTTCACTCTGTCAGATAAAAAAGGAGTGTTAGTGCTGGCAGTGAAGCAGTCATATTTTCACAAGTGCATGGGATAAATTTGATTACTTTTGAAAAGAATTTATGTTTTTTGTAAAGAATCTGAAAGTTATTTATAAAGCCTCTAGAACCCGCTGATTTTTCATTTTTGATACTCTTAAAGCTAGAACGATTGTGTGGCCTCCAGAGATGAGTTAGTCCATCTTTTGGTCCCAAGGTAGGATCAGGTATAATTTTGACCTTATCAGGTATTTTGTTCCACCTGTTTCCAAAACACTCCACTAATGGAATTTTAGATATGTCCCAGACAATTAATTTCAACACTTCATTATCTCTGCTTTTAGGAACTTCTTCTAATTTTTTTAAAGTTTTTTATTGTTGTTGTAGTTCATGCATCTTTCATCTTTTTCTACATACCACAAATATGGAACCAGATTTCTTCCTTGTTTCTGCTGGAACAATTTCCACATATGAAATTATATGGAATATATACCCAGCATGCTGGGTGGTGAAGGAACTAGGGATGTTAGCAGTGGATCTCTCCTCTGTGACACATTGCAGAGAGCTCCTGATGTCCCAGGAGGAGCAAAACAATAACTTTGTTGTACAGCACTGGGTGGAAATTGCAAAGAATCTGTTCCCTGTAGTATTTTTTTATTATTGCAGTGAGATCTTTATGAGTGTGTTTGAATATGAAACTGGATAAAGGTGCTACAATGAGGCAGCTAAACCACTCTCCCAATACCCACTGAGGTGCAAGAAAGGAAAAATAAAAAGTGTTAAAAGATGTTTAACAGCTCACAGACAGCACCTTAATCCTCATGTGCCCTGCCAGGAGCCAGGTCCCAGCACCATCAGCTGCTTTGAGGTCAAGGCCAGCAGTGGCTGAGCTGCTGAACCTACACATTGAAACAGGCTGCTCTGCTGGGAATTAATTTGGTTCCTCTAAGGCAGGACAAGTTGGAGATAAGGCAGGAATTGCTGCTGGTGATCATTAGATGGCAGCCTTCCTTTAGCTTAGGGAGGGAAGGTTCTGATTTGCTACAGCTCTTCCAACCTGCATTAAAAAATTAAAAGATAGATTCTTCCCACCTGTTGTCACTGGCAAGTTTTCATGTTAGTTGCTGAGTCGACCCATCACCCACACTGAATTCACCTCACCCACCCAAACTTTCCCTGCCAGAGCAACCCAAGCCCTTTCCCACCCCCAGCTCGTGCCTGACCCACAGACATGCTGTGCAGTGAGAACTGGGCTCGTTCCTCCCTCTGCAGAGCCCTCCCCATCAGCCTGGACCGGAGGGATCCGTTCACAGAGACCCAGCCCGTGCACAGGGATAGCAGGTGATTGGCAGGATGGCATGGCAGGATTGACAAAGGATTTGGGAATGGGAGAGAGAGCCCTGGACTGTGCTGCAACATTCAGTGTCATATTCATGGAGATAAAAATAATCTCAGTCACCTCGGCTTGATGCCTTTTCATTCCTCATCACACTCGTGTTTTAATGCCATGATTTTTTACTTTACACTCTATAAATGCCTGTAGGGTGTCCATGCTGATGGATTCTTTTTTCATCCTGTTTTAACAATAAGAAAAAAATCCCTTTTCATCAGCAGTTTTAAGCTGTAAAGGAAGTTCTTTTAATTGATTTTGGTGCTCATTATGCATTGACTGACTGCTTAGCCAGGTCATGATTTTTAATGCCAAACTGGATGGATTTTAGGGGGTGGCCCTTCTATTTTCTTGCTTTGAAAGGCAAGTTCTTAGCTTGCAAATCAGCTACAATATTCTTCCAGATCTGAGTGAAGAGAACTTGGTTAATAGAACTAAACATGAAATAAAACAATCTCCATGCTCCATGAACCAATAACACTTTGCCCAGGACACAGAGAAATTGTGTAGTAAATCACTATGGAACTGATTAGGATGGGATCAAATTACCTCTAAAATACTCCTCCAGCTTCATGGCACCCAGGAATGAAGCAGAATTAATGGTATCTGAGGTGAGAAGTCCATGCTTATTAGAAATCCAACTGGTGTGTTTCCTAAATTTATCAGTGCACTGATAGGATGTTAAAACCAATAAAGCAGCTGACATTTACTGGTTGAAAAATGTAATAAAACACAGTGTTTTGGTAGCTCACAGTTTAACAGTTCTCAAATTGATGCTCCTGCCACGGTAAATTACCTGGAATCATTTAATTTCTCTGAGCACCTGCTCTGCAGTTTTTTTGCAGACATTTTGCCAGGTGGAAGTGGAGGTCTCACTCATCCCTGTTCCCTGTGGTACCAGTGTGAAATCTCCAGCTCACAAGGATGAAAGGGAAAGGGAAGCTGAGCCACCCACGCCTCTGCTGCTGCTGCTGCTCTTATTATGTTTGTACTTAAGGACCCCTGTTGTGCTTGGCATTGCCCTAAGAGCAGCACACAGGGATTTTCATTGAGGTAGAAATGTTTCAGTCAGGATGGAAGGGGAGTTGTAACACACAGCAGCTGATTTGCTCTGCTTCCTGCCTGACACTTTTTATAGAAGTTGGTTTTTTTGACGGCGTGAACAAGCAGAGAGTGAGAAACAACAGGAGGATAAAGGATCAGGTAGACTGAAAGGGAAGGAGGGAAGTACAGGGAGAAGGGAGGATTGTGGAATGAAGGGAAGAAATGGGGAAAAAGCAGAATAATAGAATTGCAAGCTACAGACAACTTGCATCCAGAGGTCTCAACTCAGATGGATTAAAAAAAAATTAGTAATTTCTCCAAGGCACCTTATTTAGGGATCCTGTTGCCTTGCCTTTGCAATATTACATAGATGAAGATGGAGGCCAAAAATATCAATCTTTAGAATTTCTTCTCTGCCTCCAGTGATGATGGAGCAGACTGGTCCACCAGATAGAAATGCCTCAGATGGATATCTAGAGTCAGATGGGATTGATCCAGGTTTTGATGCTTCCAAAGGCTGTGTGGTTTGGCTGGAGATCTCCCAACATCATCCCACACCCACTGAGTTATTGGGAAGAGGATTGACCTAAACCAAACACTTTACAACTTTAATTTTCCCATGAGTCATTGATTTGCCTGCTAATATTCCTGCCAGCTGGAGAATTTGGAATTTTCTCTCTCTAGTTCCACTTAATCCCCCACTGGCACAGGGTGGAGTCTGGTGGAGGTGGGAGAGTATCCTGGTGTATCCTGGCTAATCTTCTCTTCTCCAGCATCAGCTGCAATTTAAATGGAGTCAGTTCCCAGAAAAAGAAAAGGAAAAGCTCCCCATTAACACCATTTGTCACAAGTCCCTAATATCATACTTGCCTTTTAGCCTTACTCATCAACATCCAGAAGGGGTAAAAAAACTAAACAAAAAACATTTTGAATAAATGAGATTTGACAGAACTTTCCTGAAGAACAATGGCTTTAAAACTGGCTGGAAGAAATGCTTTTAAAAATAGACCAAATTGATCTGTCGCCTTTGAAAAAAAATCAATCTTAAGAAGAAAGAAAGAAAAATTCTATTATTCCCCTTCCAGCTTCTCATAATAATTTTTTAAGTCTGGGTTTCACCAAGGAAGCCTTTTCAGTTTGTTATTTTAAAAGGGATAAAGAGTTTCTCCATTAATTTTTCCTTTTTTTTTTTATTCCCCTTTGGTGTGGCAGCATGGTACAAAACACCATTCCTGTACATATGGAAATAAAGGATGTAAATCCAAGTTCCAAGACCATGAAAATATCATCAGTATTGATGAAATTTGGTATATTCCTACTGCTGCTGAACAAATTATCAGAGTTGCTTTCATTTACTTGCACATAATTTATTTTTGAATCTCTCACTGCCTAAACAAAACCAGACAGTGTGAGATACATTAAAAAATCAATTAACAGGCACTTCCCTGTGAATCCTGCTAAGCTCAAAGAAATTGTAGGCAATGCTCCAACTCCAAAATGCCCTCAACAGGACTGATGGATTCATCCATCTGCTGATTTTGCACACCCAAATATTTGAACTAATGTTCACCCAAACCTATGGGAAGAGGTTGTTGATTGTAATGGGCTTTGTATAAGATTTGTAATTTCAAGCTACTGCTGAATGAATTTGCCATGTCCCAAAAGAGACAAAAGAAGAGAGAAGTTTCCCTCACTGGGACCTACAAATGCAAAGTTTGTGGAGGATATGCACTGACATGCATTGGTAGATTATTATGAGGAACTTGTGGATGCTGGTGAAGACTCAGGGAAAGATGCAGCTTGGATTTTCCCAAGCTACTCAAAGGAAAACAGAAGTGAAGGAATTAATAACAGAGATTAACACCTGGTGTTGATCACAGAACAGTGTGTGAGAAATGTGGTTTGGTAAAGGTGTGTTTTCAGGTATTGCCTTCCTTGGGCCAATGAGCTTTTTCTGTCCTCTGTTGCATGATCTAGTCTATAAAAGTGTGGTTGCTCTTTTAATAAATTGCTTTCTTCTGCCTCTGAAGGAAGTCATGTGTTGCTATATCATTTTGCTGTTCCTAGCCTTATAGTGACAGGAACTGATAATTGTGTCCCATCTAATTAGTTGCTCAGAAAATGATCTAATCACCACTTGGCACCAAAGATTCTTCGTGCCTGACTTCAGGCTCATGACTGACGTGGCTTGGCCAAGCTCTCCAGCTCAGAGTTAATGACTTTTTTGGGGATTTTGCCACCCTGAAGCCTTGGGGAAGCAAACTGGATTGTGATCTGGAGCAGGACACTCACTCATTTCATCTGCTAGCTTTGGGATCAGTCAATATCTGTGTTTCACACAAAACTGCACAAGAGAACTTCAGCATAGACCTTTGCATGAGGAAATGGAGGAAATATTCTCTCCTCAGAAAGCCTTTTTCTAGACACAGAATATGGAAGTTGCTTTAAATCCTAAATCATTCAGGGGACATCTTTTTCCTAGTATAAATCTGTTAATTTGTTACCTGGCTCCTAGATTTAAATTAAATTAGATTTAAATGAAACTCTCTGTAGTTTAACCTACCCTTTTCTCAATGTTTGTTGGCATTACCTGACAGGTGTAACGAGCCCAGTAATATATCACAATGTAATTATTGCATTAATCACCATCTGAATACATTAATTATCAAATGATTGCATGACAAGCAAGCCTTCCAGACAACACAGAGCTGGATTTATCTGTGCTGTGTGCTCTTACAAGTGCTCACAGAATGAGTTAGGATTTCTAAGTCTTTAGGATCATTACTAAGGTATTCCTGGTTCTTTCCTCCTTTCCTTTTTCCCAGATTCTTTCCCCAGAGTACCTTGGTACACACTTTACACTCTCATTTACCTCCATTTTCCTGGGTGATTATTTAGGATGATGACCCCAGAAATAGAAATAAAGGGACAGAAGGACTTTTGCCACAGAATAGGTCTATTCTTTGAGATAACCCTTGACAGTTGCATCTTCTGAGTAAAAACCCAAACTGCTGGACCATCCAGAGTGAGTCGGTGGGAATTGATGGATTCACAAAGTACACAAATTCTGATTTTAGCTGCATTCAGCCAGTCCTTTATGTTCCTGACAGGACATAAAAATACAAATACTGAGACAAGCCTAGAGCAGCTTCACAATGCTGAACAACTTAAATATTCTGTGTTTTATCAGTAGGAATAAGAGTTCAGACTTAATGGAAAAAAATAATACTTAATGGAAATAATGTCATTAAAAAATCATTAAAATGCTTTATTTATGGGTAAAACTATTGAAATCTTTGAAAAGCTTGATTTTGGGAAATTCTGTGATTAAAAAAAAAAATTAATGAACTTGTCCAAATGAAAATTACTACCGTATGAACTTTGGAAAACTTGGATACCTTTTATGATTGTTGGCAGTAGCTGGTCAGCATCTTCTCACTGTAATATCTTTACTGCAAACCCACCAAAGTTTGGCCTCACCATGTCCTTACATCATATAAATTATATATTATATATATACTACCTAAATTATACACATTTTAAATATTAAGGAGATTTCCCTCTGGGGAAGGAAAAAGAAGAAAGTTGAAGATGGCTGAAAACTTACTATTCCAGGGTACTAAAACTTCATACTAAACTTTATGCATTATTGAGATTTTAATATAATTTCCTTTAAAGAAATAACTCACTGCATTCACTAGGGCTGTGTTTAGTAATAACAATGTTTAGAGAACATAATTCCTCCTTGACCGGAAAGAAACTTCATCAAATATTCAACATAAATTTTAATGAAGCAAATATTTAATTACCTGTATATAGTCTTGTAATTGCAAAGTAATTATTTGGTTCAATATAAATTTCCTCCATTCTAACATTTAACTATAATTAAAAAAAGTTCAGGCAAAACTTGTGATGAGTACTTGAAACATGAATAGGATTTTAACCAGATGTGTTTTCTTGACAGCTCTAGTAAATATATTGTCCCTGGTAATATTTTAAACGGATTTAAATTAATGCAACATGTCCAGTTTGGAGTTTGATGCACTGAAGGAACCGGAAGGCTTTACAGGAAGTTAACTTTGCAGCAGGAATATAGACAGACATGAAGATATCCGTTTATTAATATCCCCTCTAACTTCAAACCCCTGATGTGATTTTTTTAGCATTTTGTTGACCTAACAGACTGCTGTTCTGCCACTGGGTCCCAGATTCACTAAGAGATGATTTCACAAAAACCCACCAGTCATGCTGAGAACATCACCAAGTTTTCCTTTGTCTGCATGAAAAACTCAGTAGAAAACTAATTTCCTCATGGAGAGCAAAGCAGAAGTTGCATTGAGAAAAGGGAAAAAATGAATCAAGGCCACCCCCACAAAATGTCAGAATCAAAACTTAAAATAAAAACCAAAGTGTGTAGGCCACACTTCAAAATACTTATCCAAAAAAGATTGGTTAATTGGCTCCTGAATAGTGAATCACATACAGTGAATTGGCTCCTGAACATTGATTCACATGCAGTGAATAATGGATAATAAAGGCAGGTTTGTAACAGGAAAAAGCCAGGTAAGCTCCAAGGCATTAACACGAAATCCCAGGGAATATCCTGCAGGTAATTAAATTGGGAAAGTAGAAAAGCTTCTTTTTGATAGGTTGAGAAAAATGTGAGTGGGGAGATGAAGACAATACAAATTACTATGCCAAGCCATGAAGAATACAATCCAAACCAAAAGAAAACATTTGTAGTTCCCACTCACTAAAATGACATTAGATTTCCAAGTCTTTTCTTGACTAATATCAAACTCCTGATCATTGCAAAAGCAAATGAAGCAAGCAAACAAAACCCACACATGACCAATCAACTTCTCATTCTTTCCCTGTGTCCCAATATTTTTTGGTTCATGTGCAGGAGTTTTGGCTTTGGAATGAAGGTCTGGGTAGACTCAGTATGACACAAATGTTAATCAATATGGAAAAAACCAGAATCACAGAATGAACTAGGTTGGAAAAGACCTTTGAGATCATCAGGTCCAGCCTATGACCTAACCTAACATCTTTCCATCAACTAAACCACGGCACTGTGTGCCACATCCAGGGATGGTGACTCCACCACCTCCCTGGGCAGACAGCTCCAGTGCCCAATCACTCTTTCAGTGAAGTTTCAGAGAAGGCTGGACAGGATTTGTGGAAATCTGAAAGGCACGGGAGCAGTCTGTCCCCATGGGGCAGAAGATGCACCAGTGGGGAGGATTGAGATTGGATATTATGAAATATTTCTCCACAAGCAGAGTTTCTTCACAAGCAGAGTTGTCCAGCACTGGCACAGACTGCCCAAGGTGGGGTTGGAGTCCCCATCCCTGGAGGAATTTCAAAACCAGGTAAATGTGGCATTTGAGGAGAGGATTTGGTGGTGGCATTGGCAGTGCTGAGTTAACAGCTGGACTCGATGATCTTGGAGGGCTTTTCTAACATAAATGGTTCTGTGTTTCCATGCTAAACACATGATTAAACAGATGTGTTCTGCTGAACCAGGACGTGGGATTAGCAACAGGACAAGAACTGAAGGCAGTAAGTGGAAACACAAGAAGTTTCACCTCAACATGAAGAAGAACTTCTGCACATTGAGGGTGGCAGAGCACTGAACAGCTGCCCAGGGAGGCCATGGAGTCTCCCTCTCTGGAGACATTCCAAACCCACCTGGACACATTCCTGTGTCACCTGCTGCAGGTGACACTGCCTTGGCAGGGGGTTGGACTGGATGATCTCCAGAGGTTCCTTCCAACCCCAACTATTCTGTGATTCTAAGAATGTTTTACTTCCTGTTTGTGGGATCTGCCTTAACTTAACAAATCAAAATTTTGGAAAGGTAGTTTCCTTAGTCTGAAATGTCAGGTCATGGATGGAGAGGCACCTGCATGGTTTTCTGAAACATATGTTGACATTGCCATCTAGAGAACTTTGGTATTACTCAGGGATTCCATGTAAATAAATACTGACAGTGCAGTGGTGTTGGGACTGTTTAGTTTAAACTAAGTGTTCTCCAGATTTTCAGAAAATGCAATTCTGTTTCTGTGTGAAAACTCAGCTATTTTTCTTTTACCTATCTTTGGTCCATTTTTCCCCCCAGATTTTATTCTCACAAGCTGCATGTAAATTCATTTTCTTCTTTGAAAAATAAGATTTTCCATTTATCATTTCTGGGAAAGAGATACAGTTTGTAGGAGAGAGAACAAGATATAGAGGTGACCCAGCTTTGAAGTCTTCTTATACTTTGCTATGCTGTGCTAGAATATAAAGAAGTGATCAAGGAAAATACCAGGGACCATCATTATTTTTTATTTGCAATGACTTTTAGGAACCTTTAATTTTAACATGTGAGGATATAAAACAACAGTTTATCCCAGCAGCTAAATTAAATCAGGAAACACAGACCTGGGCTTCTGTGGATGAAATAATTGAGATACTAGTCCTGTTCAAAACTCCAGTTCTGAAGTGAGGAAATGCAGCTTTCCAAATGTGCAGACAAGAAGTGATAACTCAGCCCCAGAACTGTGATTATAAAGACAATAAATATTAACTGGTTCACAGAAGCCTGGCTCTGAACCCCAGCTGCAGCCCAGCAGATGATGCAGCTCCCTTGAGTCTCTAAGAGCAGGAGAACCAAAAGAAGCAGCAAAATGCTCATATTCATTTGCCACCAGAATTATTTCTTAAAGTTCCTTTTGTGCCCTCATGTCAGATCAGTGTGGGTTAGTCCAGGGAGGAGAGCTACCACTGAATTAAATTGGAAGCTGCCTCCCACCCCTTGCAGCAATTCTTACCAGAAAAGCTGCAAAGGTTTAAACAAGACCATGGTCCTTTACATGTCAAATCTGTCCAAATAAATCTTGAATATAGACAAAAGGTACTTCCTAGATTAAAAGACATAGAGCAATAAAACTCCTAGCCACCTATATTTTTTGTTCTGTTTTCTTTTTTTTTCTTTCCTCTCAATGCCCATTCCTCAAATACTTTATTCTTCCCCACTCTTTAGCATCTTTTATCTTTTCTCTAGGCTGATGCAAGTTCTATGCATTTTTATTGTCTCTACATCTACTTGTCAATGTAAAAACAGACTGCTCTGCTTTGCCTCTATAAAGCAGATTTTATTTAGCCTTCTGCAGTTCTGATGTGTAAAGCTGTGATGGGTATCCTGCCCACCTGAGGGCTCAGCAACTTCATATGAATTCCACCAAACTCTGGACTGAATGCTACCTAGAGCTGGAGTTTAATTGCTGTCTGCTTCTTACTGTTTGCTGAGAGTGTTAAAACATTTCCATTGGCTCCTCTGTTCTGTTCTGGGAGAGTTTTCCAGGAGAGCAAAGCAGGTTTTGTGGGAACATCAGGGTTTATTGTGCCTGGGAGCATTGTCCAAATGCTCATTGAGCTCTGTCAGGCTTGGGACCATGACAGCTTCCCTGGGGAGCCTCTGCCACTGCCCAGCCACCCTCTGGGTGAAGAACCTTTTCCTGATATCCAGCCTAAACCTCCCCTGACGCAGCTCCAGCTGTCCCCTCAGGTCCTGTCACAGGTCACCAGGGAGCAGAGATCAGCATTGCAATAATGCTCCCACTTCACACACAGGACCTAAGACACCAAAATCAACCTGAGGGCTCAGCCTTGCTTCTATCCTGTGAAAAACAGCAGCAGAACTGCCTAGCACAGAATCACTCAAAATGTGTTTGATAGATGGAGATAAGAAGCCAAACACGGCCAAATTTCTCTGCATCCTGGGCTGCTGAACACTTCTCTTGTCTCCTTCTGAACCTCCCAGATTGCAATCAGTGGGAATCTTCAGGCTGTTCTCCTTGACAGTGATCTATTTTCAAAATTATTTTAAGGCTGTCTGTGCTTGCTATTGTTAGGGGCTCGTTTTCACTATGCAGATGTATTTAAATGTATTCATCCTCCCCCACCTTTCCATGTAGTGACTGTCAGCTGTGTCTGCACAACCTGCCAATTACAGTAACTTCCAGAACAATAACAGCCTAATTGATAGGCAGAGTAAATGAAGGAGCAAGGAGGGGATCATCAATGCTGGCAAATGAGTCAACAACACCCAGAGTGGTCATCGGGAGTTCTGCTCCCTTAAGGACTTCAAAGCTGCTATTTGAAATTCATGTTGAAATGCAGGAAGAGTGTGATCCTGCCTGCTTCACTCAGGATGGGGCAGAGTGGAGAATTTAAAATCATACAGGATTTTAGAGCCTAATTCTCCTGTATCTCAACTAGGGTCCTGAGTTTTAAGAGGGAGGATCTTACAAAGAATCACTCACAATATTTTGCTTAAGCTGTGTAGCTCCCTATTGCCTTCAAGGGCAGCACAGCAGCACAGTCCTCAGGCTTGGTATAAATCTAGATATTTTCATTGTTTTGAGTCTCTTTTCCACATTTCTATGTAGCAGGTGGTATTTTCTCAAGTACTCCAAGCATGGAAATGCTTATCTTACCCATGCAAAAGCATGAGATAAAAAGGTAATTCCCAAAAATGGACTTCAGATGGTAGACTGAATCTTTTCTTGTCGTTGGGATGATGAGCAGTTAACTTCTACTTTCAGTAACATCTGCCTCCTCTATTGTTGCTATGGTCGTGGGTTGATTTCTAGGGCTGCAAGGAGATAAAGTCCTGGACAAAAGATTTTTGGAACCTGTGTCGTGGGTAGCATCTGAAATTTGAGGCAAATGCCATCTTCAAGTCCAAAGCAGCAGCTCAGGTTGTGTGTCTGTCTGTTTTTCTGGGGGATACAGGCAGTGTTGCTGTTACACACGTTCTGTCATCTTCCTTTATTTCAATTATACTTTGAGTTTTTTGGGGGATTTTATTGAAAAAAAGTCTGTGAGGAAGACTTTAGGACACTAAAAAACTGCTTTGCTGCAATATTTCCATGAGATTCTGGGAGCTGATATTTCTCACAGGAGGCTGTACCCCTCTGTCCTCCACAGCAAATTCTATTCCAGAACATATATAATTATACAAATAATTATGAATTACTGCAGTATTGATCTCAGAGTGAGCCATCCTGCCAGTTCCCTGTTGGAGGGCACTGCTGAGGGTCAGGGGAACATGATGATGATTTTAGGAATGGAGTAAAATTTTTCTAGGAGGAAAAACTATAGAAATGTCCTTCTCTTTTGAACCAAAAGGGAAACAACTAAAAAAAAAGCTGGCAGAAATCAGAGCATCCTAGAAGACCAAGGTTATAAATCCTTAAGGCACTCAGATATTTGTGTTACTGTGCTAGTTACTGAAATCCATTGCAGGGGAACATTAGTTTTATTTGATGGAGTCCTCCATACTGGAAGGTGTTCTGTGCCCAGCTGCAGCTCATGGAAGTTCACCTAAACATTGCTTTACACCTCAATTTTTTTCCCAGAGCTTTACCCCAAACAAGACATAGATTGTTGAGCCTGAAGAGACCCAAAGAACAACATGATGATGGTAAAGCTACTCCAAATCTTGAGGAAAATAAAATATTTACATATAGGAGCAGGTATAGGCAGGTAAAAGTGACAAAGAGAGTACAACAGGAAAAGCTCTTAGTTTGTGAATAGAAAATATAAATATTATACAGAATTTTACATGCTGAAATAATGATTTGTTGTACTCAATAGCTATAGAATAAGATTATCAATTCAATAATAATCATCATCATTATCATCATCATCTGACTCATATATTCCTTTTGTCCAGAAAATCACTGAGCACTTTACAAAGGAGATCAACATCATTAGCACTATTTTAGATTCTAAAATTCACCTGACAGAGGATTTTAAGCAGAAATCCCTCTGGACCCTGCTCTTGAATTTTGCTCATGATGGTTTCTTCCTTTGTCCATCAGCAATATTTGCAAGTGTAAGCAGCCTGGAAAAATGGTACCAGGTGATGTTTTTCCCTTTTAATATGTGGGTGACATTTCTTTTTCTCTACAATGAGTCACCAGAGCAAAAGCAGGGGAAACAACTTTGCTCTTACACATTTCTCGAGCAAGACAACAAGGTTGCTTTAAGATTTTTCTTGGAGGGTTTTTCCTTCCATGCAATGTTGAGTGGTGCCCTGTTCTCCAGTCTGAAATGTTTCCAGCTACACTGGGATCATTCCTTGACCTTGTAACAGCCTTCACCCACATCTTACCTAGAAATAAGTTTGAGTGTGATCATCCTAAAACATGGTGACTGTAATTCAGAAAATGAAAGCGCAGTGAAATCCAGTTATTTCTCTCCGTGTCTAGCTGTGATCATTGGGATATTTTTGGTCGACTAAAAAGAGATTCTTCATTACAATGTAGTGAAGAAGAATTTACAGTGTCTGCAAAATTTTTTTTAGGGTCTTGAAGTGGCCATCAGCATCCCTCACTATTTTCAAGGAAAAGACTAGAAGAATTTGCTTGATGAGTGGAGCAATGACTCTGGATTTGGTCAACCAACACTGGGAAGGAAATAAAATAAATAAATAAAACAAACCTCAAGCAAGTAAACCAAAGACCAATTTTAAAAATCCTCTAGTAGGTTTTTCTCATTTATTGACCATGGTAAATGATTGTTTTAAATATCAAATTGCTCAGAAGCTTAGAAGGCTGGAGGAGAAATTGTTCTGTACCTCCTGCAACTCCCTTCATGCCCCATTTTCAGGGGTGGGTGCTCCTTAAATAAATTTGGGTAGAGTGAGGAGAAACACTGAGAGTGAATAATTTTATTTTACTCTCTGTTTCAGGTCACAACTTGAGTCAAATCCTCTAAACCATACAATTTTATACATGGCCATATAAAGAAAGGGACATTAAACCATATTTGTTTCAATCTGCTACTGTCCAACCAAACTTCAGATCAAAGAGGAAAAACAACACATTTCCAACATGCTTTGAATTATGAGGAAGTGCTAGCATTCCACATATTCCACAAAAAACCCACCAGATAAAACCATTATTAGTCTAATTTTGACCAGGACTGACCTAGTCTCAACGAAATTAGGTGTCTCTATGACTTTAAAACCAGATTATTTTGGAAAACCTGTAAAAGATCATGGAAAATATTTGGAAGCCAAAAAATTTTTACAAAGAGCAGAAAATAGCATTTATTGTGTATTTTCCAAAAATTCTCATGTTCTGACATAGAGTCATGGAATGGTTTGGGTTGGAAGGGACCTTAAAAAACCATCTTGTTGTCATGGGCAGGGGTGCCTTCAACTAGACTTGGTTGCTCCAAGCCCCATCCCAAACCCATTCCTGGCCTGGAACACTTCCAGGAAAGTGGGGATTTCCAACTCCTTGTTGGTAGGAGAGATGAGTAAACCACAAGGTTGAACACAGTTGTGCAATTTGCACAATTTCCTGGAGTCTGCATCAGATCCCAATTCTGCAATGAGAGATGTGTCCCTTCACTGTGATTCTTTTAGCAAATTTAACATTTAAAAAAAATCTCAGATCTCATATCTGTAGCACAAGACAGGATTTTAGGGAGAAAGGAGACAATAACCCCCTAAACAGCACATGCCATGAACTTGGGGTTATTTTGAAATCAATTTATCCACCAGCTCCATTCCCTGACACATCACATATTCTTCAAGGTACCCTGAGATGCCACTGCCTGTCTCAGCTTTCACACCAGCTCCAAACTCCATTAATTTTCTCATCCACTGAAAAAGCAGAGTGTGGAAGAGTGCTCTCAGCAGATGGATTTGATTCAGCAAATATAAATAAAATTCCCTGGCAGAAATAAAACTCTCATTTCCCCACCATTCACTGCAGAGGGTGCTGTCAGCCCACATTCCTGTTCCTTAGGAAAAGGTGGGGAAAGAGGGTTGAGAATTGTTTAAAAGTTGAAAAGGTCTGTTGTGGGATATTACCCAAATGCTCTAAAGTCTTGCACAATTAAAGACACAAAGTCACATTTCTGAGTCACAACAAAATCATCGTGGACTAAACCCCTTCCAACCTAAATTATTCTATGACTCTATGTTAACTCAATGCAAAACCATTCAAATACTTTTTGTAGGCACCCT
>JAOTQP010001652.1:65570838-65611497 GCA_026413545.1 Cichladusa arquata
TTTCAAAGAGGTGTTGCCTTCTTGGACCAATGAGCCTTTTCTATTCTGTATTGCACGATCTACTCTATATAAGTGCAATGTTTCTTTAAATAAAGCTCTTTTGCTTCTCCATTACAGGAAGAACCATGTTGCATTATCCTTTTCACCACTCTCCTATAGCCAAAATGCAACAGGCCTGTGCTTCAAACTGCTCAAAAGATACGTGTCCAATGTCACTTGGACACATCTGCATGGAAAGATCCCATGATTTTCCTCTTTTCTTCTGTATTGGTCTTGACTAATACCTCTTCCCAAAATACAGCCAGACTCCATCTGAAATTGCTGCTGCTACTGGTTCCAGCTGCTGTTACAATAGGTGCTCTAATTCTTCAATTTGTCTCTAGTTTGCTCTGTCCAGATTTTCTCTGGTTAGTCAAAAAGTATTTTATTTTATTACATCCCAGGGCAGGAACTTATACACTTTAAAAAGCAAGTCTCCATCTTCTCAAGTTTTTTTTGAGGTTTTTTTTGGTGGGGGGTGGGGGGGAAGGCAGATGATTCAGAAAAGAGTCTCCATCTTCTCCTCTGATAAACTCTGATTTTTATCCTCACTGTAAGACCTTTAAACTCATTTTTGTGTCTCTTTTCTGAATAATCTGCCTTTCCCACCCACCAAAACAAAGTTTCTGATGCAGCAAAGCTTAATTCCCAGAACTCTCAAAGGCAGTAGCAGAAAGAAAGTCAATCCAGCATTCAGAGCCAAATTAAGAAAGTTTTAAGTTGTTTTTATTGCAGGAGAATCTGCAAGACAGATTGCTGTAAACATAATACAGAAGTCCTTGTAGTGAAAACAGATTCAGTTTTGGGAAAGGCTGTTGGTTTTGCTGATAGAGATGAGCTTCCAGATGAGAAAAGGACAAAAAAAAATTGTTAATAGAAGTAATGGTGGTAATAATAATAAAAAATCCCCAATTGTGCTGTCCTGAATCTGCAAGAAAAGTTTGCTTTTAAAATAAAAACAAATATCCAAGTTAGACACATGAAGAAATAAAAAAACCACAGAAGATGTACCCAACAGTTAATGGAATCAAAATCCAAAGTGAAAAGATAAGCAAAAATAAAGGACCTTAAGGTTGCAAGTTGGCTTCAAACTGAAGCTTGAACTGCAGTTCAAAGTGGAAAATGTGGATTTTTGTCAAGAGGCCACAGATTAAGATCTGCCACCTGCCCTGAAGAGTTTACTCACAGTAAATCAAAATGAGTGTCTCTCTGGGGATTGCTGAGTGCCCCTTGGAAGGAGCCTTATGATTATAAAAAATGCCTTGGGATGTTTTGAATAAACTTTTTGTTTGGAAATAAATGACCCAAACTCTGTTTTCTGTTATCCTGCAATAAACCCATTGTAACTCTCCTGATAAAAACTTGGCTCGTGTGCCCTCACTGTATCTAAAATGCTAACAAACTGTGCTTTTTTTCAGATTGTAACAAAAATTGTAGTGGAAAATAAATCCTGACACAGTAAATCTGGGAAGATTAACTAGAGAGTCTTTAAATTTTTGGCCAAATAGTTTCAATTTCTGGACAAAAATAAAACAACACAGAAATACAGAAACTAGGGCAAAATTTCCAGCTGAACATGTGATTTCTGTGAACCCTTTTTTCTCCCCAGCTGATAAGAAATAATCACATTTTGTCCCTTAATCCAGGTCATAAATAAAGGTATTAATGTCCCCATTTCAGTGCTGTGGAAACTTTCCCCAGTTTTCCCAAGTCCTACTGCAATGGATAATGGAAATAATGGATGCAAGGAACAGATGCTCAACATCAAAACTACCTTTACACCAAGTGAAGCCTCACAGCAAAATGCAACCACCTAAAGGAAAACCAGAAAGGACACAAAATCATAATTTAAATGGGAAAAAAAGGGGGGAAACCCCTATAATTATCAGGAAAAAAAATCAGAAAATAATAAGTTGTTGCCATTAAGGTATGCTGTAGCCATCTGAGCCAGGGACTGTAAAACTGAGCAATGAGGAGGCTGCAGGAGAAGATTGCAATGATTTAAAGATCCCAATGTCCCTCAGAGGGACAGGACTTGAGACCATCTTTGCAAAAAATTGACTTTCTTCCCAATGCAGAGAACATGAATATATGTGTCTGAGGGGTGAGGAGAGATAATCAATAAAGTGAGAAAGATGCAAACACACAATGCCAACAGGTGGCTTGGTCCCACACGTTGATCTCTGAGGCTTTGAAGCTGAAAGGTAGAAAAACTGTTCCCTGGAGATTTATTTTATGCACAGCATTATTGTCACTAGGGCCCTGCTCATTTCTTGGCACGAGAGGCAGTGTCCCATGTGCACACTTGGCTCTTCCTGTCCATCCAAGCACTAAAATGGAGAGTTCTTAAATTAAAATATTAATGCTCTCCCAAAAAAAAAAAAAAAAAAAAAAAAAAAAAAAAAAAAAAAAAAGAAAGAAAGAAAAAGAAAAAAAAAAGAAACTTAGAGAGGTTTCAACAGGTATTTTTTTCTCCATTTTCCTATCTCATCATGGGCAAGGAAAGTAATTTCTAGAGGATACCATTACTCAGTTCTTATGCAGAGTGTTCAGATACACAGCACAAGAAAATTCCATGGAATCACAGAATGTTTTTGGGTTGGAAGGGACCTTAAAGACCATCCAGAGTTCCACCATGGCAGGGATGCCACCCACTGGACCAGTTGCTCAAAGCCTCATCCAACCTGAACACATCCAATTTAAACTCATCAGGAAAATCTCTTACCTATGTGTTTGCTGCAAAGTTAAAATTTGGGCTGAAAATTGCCTCTCTTTAGTATAGTTTTCAAAGCCTTTGATGAATGTGGTAAATTTTGGGGAAAGATCACAGTGCAGGTGGGCAGGGATGTATTAAGGGGGTTTGGAATAAGGAACAACATGTGGGAGATGCCACTTGTTCACAGCTGGGAGTGTTTGAGGAGGTGATCCAACAAAGAACAAGTATCCAAAATGGAAATTAGAATTTTACACATCAGTGACTTGTGAGAAAAAATGGGTGTCAGTGTGTGGCTGTTTAAATACAGCTCCAAATTACAAACTCAAAAGCCTTGAATACTTCTAAACTAGAGTTTAAGCACATTACACAAGGATAGTATGATGGGATTCCCTTTGCTGTACCCCCTAAGTGGCTTTGTGCCCAAAGAGCCCCTCCTGAAGAAGCACAGGAAAGAAGGGGCACTGCAAATTGCAGCTGAAAAATCCAGGAGGTTGGTTGTGCCACTCGAAAACAACACATCATTGGGCCTCTACATGACATGGATTTCAAGTGTTTTGCAGCAGTGGATGTCTGATAAACAAAAGCAGTATTATTGCTGAATAATTTGAGTTAGTAAATGAAACCATTATTATGACTCCAGTACCCAGAGCGTGCTCCCGCTGTAGGATTTCATCCAAAAGGCTGCAAACAAAGCACTGAGAATTAGCTGTGGCCAGATGAGAGCAAAACAGCAACAAATGAAGGCCAGGGAGATGGGAAGATGAAAGCTTCATGGCAGCACTACTGTCCTACTTCACTGAGCCAGCTCATCTTCAAAGCAAGCTGCAAGCAGATGAACCTGGGAGCAGAATCCTCTGAGCACCCTGGGCTCTGCTGCTCCCCAGAGATGGGAGGGAAAGGATCCATCAGCCTCCTTCTCCTGCCAGGGACTGGCTGCTCTCACCTGGGGGTGCTGGAAGGGTTTCAGCACACTGGACCTCCCCATGCCCCCACAAGACCAGGTTCTGTTTTGTTCTCAGGCTGAGAAGCCAAAGCGTGGGGAGGTCAATTGACTCCTGGCAGCAGAGCTCCCCATCCCTGCAGAATGTAATCCCCCTTCCAGTACTCTCTGTCCTGCAAAGTCAGCCAGGAAGATATAAATTTAAATATTTAATAGAACTAAATATTTAATCCTTCTCAACACCCACCTCTTCTCTGCTCTATTCCATTTCTTCACTCCTTCTCTATTTCAATGTGCTCATTTTGCCTCTTCCTACACCCCCTCCGGTGGTTTCTCTCCCTGCAGCCCCTGGTTTGTGCTATTTTTACCCTCTTAGTCATTCTGTTGCTGCTTTCTTGCCTCTTTTATCCACCACCCAGGAGCGTGCAATGTTTTCCATCACACACTGACATGATGAAATTCTTGAGAAACAAAGCCCTTCATCTGCTCTAGGTATTCCTCCCCTCATCCTGGTTTCCCATTTAGGGACTTATTTGATCCCTACATGGCTCAGTGCTGTATAAGGGCCACAAGAAATGACATCTCATGCTTTGGGATGAGTGTGCCCAGAGAAGCTGTGGCTGCCCCTGGATCCCTGGAAGTGTCCAAGGCCAGGCTGGACAGGGCTTGGAGCCACCTGGGACACTGGAAGGTGTCCCTGCCATGGCAGGGGTGGAACTGGATGATTTTTGATGTGCCTTCCAACCAAAACCATGTCTGTCTCCATGAATTGGGTGTCCCCAACACCACCACAGCACTTGCAGGTGGACCAGCTCCCCATCCTGTGCCAGTGGAGACATGAGCAGCTCTTGGAAACCTTGAGATCCTCTTCTGCAGACTGTCCACTCCATCTCTGCTGGTGCCCAGGGATGTTAAAGGCTGCTCTGGAAATCACCACTCTCCCCTGCTGGGCCAGTCAGATGAGCAAAGGATGAGAGGGAATGGAAAAGCTCATCCAAATTCCAGAGCAGGCAGCAGAGGGAATCAATTTACAGTCATGGAATGGTTTGGGTTGGAAGGGACCTTCAAGATCATTTCACACACACCCACCCCAATGTGACTGCACACAGGTGACAGGTCATACAAGTAAAGAATTACTGGAAGAAGGAACGTGTCAATGTCCTCAGGAAAGCAAGGAAAAAGATCCTGGCACAAAGAAGATCAGAAAGTTAAAACTTGCTGATTTTTGTCACTTTGGAGACAGTTAAACTCTCACCATTTCATGTTTTTTATCATTTTTCAGTCGAGTTCTGAACACATCTTACAGAAGAGGGCTGGTTGGTTGTCACTAACATGACAGTGACTGTACTTACTCTTCTTTCATTCCTCTGAGAGTTATGCTGTAATTTTTGAAGCTGTAGTTTTGTGTCAATAATCTATTTGTTCAGGGACTTTCTGCTTTCCAACCTCCACCTATGTTGTCACCCTCTCAGAGACAAGCTAAGGCAGAAGTGTCCAATTCCATAAATTGTTCAGCTGCAGCATTTCACACACCTGTCCTGGACTATTGGATATTAGTCACCTAAAGTTATGTTTCAATTCCCTGGACTTCTACGTGGAAAAACAGTGAATAGTAATGGACAAAGGCTTTCCTTGTTTCCAGCTAAATCAGTCCATCCACATCTGAACAGGAGTGTTTGTATGAAGAACAATTGCTCCTTAACCCCCTGACTTAACAAAACAATCATCTACACAAAGAAGTCAAACAGCAGAATACCAAAAACAAGCAAGTTTGACCTGAGCACCTGTTAGGGTAAAATGTTCTTTTGGATATTTGCAATCAAGGCATGCAAAACACTCTTATGTGTCCCTGATTTTGTGTCAAAGAGAAACACAAGCAGGCTTTACTGGGAGCTTCAAAGACATTTCCAGTGACACGGGGGTTGGATTTATGGCCCAAGGATTCACTTAGCTTTTCCACACAAGCAGGCAGTGTAAAAAGCAATCCAAAATCAACTCTGGAGCTCCAGGACAAAATAACTTTTTCCTGAGCCAGGGCATTGTGCAGGGTAAAGCACCAGGCACATGCTGCCCACTGGCACCAACAATAAGGGACCTCTTAAGCCCACTGAATCCTGTAAATGTGTTTTTATTTCTGATATGAGTGTGTAGTCAAACATTACTTCTCTTGGACTCTGGGAAACTGCCCTTCATCTTCATGTATAAAATACAAGTTTCTTCCAGCAGGGTTGGTATTTTTGATCCTGGTTTTCACAGTGCTGGGCACCCCTGGTTTCTGAGCAGGCTGCACTGCAGGTGATTGTTCCCACTACTCCCATTCCTGATTCAAAGGGACTTTCACAGAGAAGTTCCTCTTTTATCTCAGTGCAATCAGTTGGGAGCAATTGTGGGGGAAGGAATTTTAAAAGCCAGGTTAGAACCAGCACGTGTGTGAGAAATCAAGGAAGGTGACAGATAATGGTCAAAAAATAAAGAAACTGAACTTTATTTTGCTTTAAATAGCAGGACGCTAGAGGGAGTGTCTGTCCTTTTCCTTCCAAAGACTTCTCAGAAGACTGAAGCGAAACAATTTCCTGCAAGCAGTGGGTTAAGTGCAGTTCATATTTAATGGCACAGAATCACTGGGGGTGCCTGAGCACAGCACTGAGTCACCACACCGAGTTAGCACCGTGACCTCTGCTCTGCTGGCTGCTCTCCTTCCCTGCTGTCCATCCCCAGGTAGGGCTGCAACCTGCTCCATTCTCACTCTTCTGTGCTCTGCTGAACTCCTTCCCCCCTTAAATCATTGCAACAAGAAGCTCAAGTTCTGCTGAATCCATCAGGTTAGCTGGTAATCCGAAATCAATCTCTAAATCAAGACATCATAAACAGACAGAAAATTTTTAAGTTTAGAATTACAGTTGGCAAGTAATAGTTTTGCAACTATTAAGGGAAGATGAGAATAAACATTTAGATATATTTTATATACATATAAAAGTCTGATTTTTTAATATATTATACCTTAACATGCAAAGTATCCCAATAGGACCCAAAGAAAAACAAACCTGTTGAGACTGAGGATGTGTTTCAGAGCACGTTACCTGCATTAACCCCATGCACGACTAAAAGTCAGGGCGAAGCAGATATTTATCTCCAAGTCATTAGGTGCCAAATAGGTCTTTGAGGTCCTCTTTGTTCTGCAAACATTCAGAGCCGAGCCCATTAACAGAGAGAGGGAAGGGAATTTCAGCCTCCCTCTGGTATCACAGGGGCCACAGAGCCACAGCAAAGGAACTCAGAGATAAGAGGAACCTTCTTAACAAGCACGTGCCAGTAATTTGAGAGGCTAATTGGTGTAGAAAGCAACATCCCGAAAGTTCCTGGAGAGATTAGGGGGAAATTAATTAAAATGATTTAAAACACTTTGGAAAACCAGCTATCAGCAGTGACAGTCTTGGACAGGACCGTAAAATAACTGATTAAGTGGAAATAAATGCAATTGGATTTGGACAACTGAGTCATAGAGAGCCAAAAGGGGGTGGATTAGAAAGTGATTAGGCTAATCTTGAAGGGCAAGTGAAATGAGAGGAATTTTCCAATCCTTAAATGCTGTCATTATATTTGTTAATGTGGACAATATTTGCTTTTGAAGAAGTGGAGCATAAAAAAGAGGTGCACACACTAATAAATTATTTAGCAAATGAAGTCAAACCACTCCTGTATGCTCCCTTCCATACACGATGGAGAAGGGAAGAAAGCAAAGCATTTAGAAGATAACAGGTAAGTGGAAATATTCCCTTGGAAATAGTATCTTGAGCTCCCACATTTTTGCAGAATTCCAAGAAGGATTAGAAATTCCTACAGACACTAGGAGCAGGAAAACTACTGCAACATGTGGGTGGAAAAGGTTAGATAAAACATTCTCCAGCATTAGGAACAGCTACATCTGTCTTCTCCTTCCACTAGAAAGAGTTTTACAGTTTGTGTGCATCAAAGATCAGCTTGTTCTTCCTTACAGCTCCGTGTTGCAGCTTTCACCATCCCTGGGAGGCAGAAAGGCTGGGTAAGGCAGCACGTTGTTCCTTGTCCTGTGCTGCAGAAACTTAGAGACCCCTTTTCCATTGCCATAATTGCCCTTTGGAAATATCAGCTGTGAGTTCATGAGGTCCTCACAGCCAGATCTGACTCACGATGTCCATAAGAGGTTCCCAGCCCTTTCAAAGGGAGCATAAAGAAATAATAGGGAGCTGATGAAATAATTCAGTATGAGACACAGTAGCTTTTGGAAAGCTTTGGAAATACACTGGTTTTCAACAAGTGCTGTATGGCCTCTTCATCCCTCGAGGTCTGTGAGTGCACACAGCCCCTGCCAGAGCAAATGCCATCACTCTGAGTGTCACCTGAGAGCTGTTTGTCACTGCACTGAGGAGTCACACCTAGGAGAGCACTGCAGGAACACAGGGAGGGGGAAAATGAACGAGAGGAGCTGAAAGATGCTGTTCAAAACTCAGGATATGTGACTCAGGGCCACACAGAGGCTTCAGGCAGTGCCAGGAGCTTCTGTGCTCAAGTGCAAGCAGGCACAGACACACAGAATCCTCTCCAAAGCTGGAAAAAAACCCAGATGAGAAGTCAAACACAGAGCATGTGGTGGCACTCAGGAAGAAGCCTATAAGTACCAGCACAGCTTACAAACAACAGTTACTCATTTATTGTACATCTATGGCCAGAAATTCCCATCCCCTCCTCTGGAGCCACTCGTAAACCCTCACAGATGAGTGATGTAGAGGGATTCAATGGCCAGTGCTTTGCAGCCCATGGGGGAAGATGAGCAATCCTCGAGGACCAGATCTGAACAAACCAGTTCAAAGAACAATTTTGTGCCCCTCTTTGGACTCTGACTTTAGTTTTTTATCCTAGAGCAGACCATGAATCATTCCTCCATCTGAACTGCCAGAACAGCCCTGTGGGGCTGCAACTCTGGTTAAAATGTTGAATGACCATTTTCCCACCCTTTGGCTGATGGAAGATCCAACTCTGAGCAGAAAACCCTTTTGGAAGAGCTGTTGCCTTTATCAACACAAAGAGCAAGGGAAGAATTTTAAAGACAGCAAACATGAATACTTTATCCCCCTCTATTTAATCTTTACTGCAGAAAATAAACCAATCTTCACTCAAGTTCCTGAGTTAAACAACTTGATGCAAAATCCAAACAAGGTGAGGATGATGCAGTGCAGGGTTTTCACTAAACATAGCAAGTAAAAAACACAAGCTCCTCTGTAACCATAATTCTGCCTGCAAACACATGGAAACCTGCCCTCTGAGCAGAAATCTCTGGCATTGATGGTTTCTTGTTAAAAATGCTGAACATCTGAGTCAAAAGAAGGCTGCTTTCATAATCAGCACTGCTGAAGGCAGCTGAGTTTAGTCACAACAGGTGATTTAACTATGGAAATAGGGGAAGAGAGCAGGTGGGAGATATACTGGAAGGAGCTTGAATAATCAAAGTGGGGGTTTCTGGGTTAATAGTAAGGGAAGTTTTTGTTGTGTGAACAAAATCAAAGGTGTTAGGGAAGGGAAAGGGAAGGAAATATTTGGATGCAAATGCAAAGTAGGAATAATTGATACATGCTGCCTTCATTGTTCAGTTAGTTTTGACCTTGTTTTATGTGTTCAGGGGCATGAAAACACACAAGATTCTGAAGGAATAAGCTACGTAACTTTTCAAAAAACAGTGGGGCAAAAAATGGAGCAATATGCTAAACAATGATTTTAAAATCTGGTACCATTTTAATCAGATAAACAGTAGAACAGAGTGCTGGCAGAGATCATCTCAACCACTACCTTAAAACTGCCAAGCTGGTATTCAGACAAACCAGAGAGAAACACTCACAGTGTTTGCCAGACTGCTTTTAGTGGGCAGTAGAGCAATTTTGCACCACACTGCCTTTTCTAGGGCTCAACTCTCCCTCTAAGAAAAGCCTCCTGGGTGGACAGAACAAATCCCTCTTGCTGTAATTTAAACCATTTCTCTTTCCCCACATGTAGTGAACAGGAAGAGCATGTTTCTATCTCTGCTACCTTTAACTCAGTGGGAGACACTTGTCACATTCTCTCTCAATCTCCTTTAATAACCAGAGATTTAGGGAGACTTTGTAGACAATTGCATTGATTTTTGAAATGCTTGAGACATGTACAGCTCAAACGTAGCTCATCTCATTCATAACAATATCTGCATTTCAGCTCATTACTCTCATCCCTGGTGGTAGTCAAGGGAGACAGACACAGCTCTGGAACTCAGACAGACAGACACAGCTCTGGAGCTCTCAGACAGACACAGCTTTGGAGCTCTCAGACAGCTCTGGAGCTCTCAGACAGACAGACAGCTCTGGAGCTCTCAGACAGACAGACAGCTCTGGAGCTCAGACAGACAGACACAGCTCTGGAGCTCTCAGACAGACACAGCTCTGGAACTCAGACAGACACAGCTCTGGAACTCAGACAGACACAGCTCTGGAGCTCTTAGACAGACAGACACAGCTCTGAAGCTCTCAGACAGACAGATACAGCTGTGGAGCTCTCAGACAGACCCACAGCTCTGGAACTCAGACAGACAGACAGCTCTGGAGCTCTCAGACAGACAGACACAGCTCTGGAGCTCTCAGACAGACACAGCTCTGGAACTCAGACAGACACAGCTCTGGAGCTCAGACAGGCACAGCTCTGGAGCACACAGACGGACACAGCTCTGGAGTTCTCAGACAGACAGACACAGCTCTGCAGCTCTCAGACAGACACAGCTCTGGAGCTCTCAGACAGACAGATCTCTGGAGTTCTCAGACAGACAGACACAGCTCTGGAGTTCTCAGACAGACACACATCTCCGAAGCTCAGAGAGACAGACACACAGCTCTGGAGCTCAGACAGACACAGCTTTGGAGCTCTCAGACAGACAGATCTCTGGAGCTCTCAGACAGACACAGCTCTGGAACTCTCAGACAGACAGATGGACAGACAGACACAGCTCTAGAGCTCAGACAGACACAGCTCTGGAGCTCTCAGACAGACACACAGCTCTGTAATTCTCTGTTGATGACACACAGAGCACAAGGTGTTTGCTCCCCTGGAGCTTTCTGCCTTGAAGCAGAGGGACTCAGCTGTCTAAGAGGGGTTGGTACCACTCAAGATGTTTTAGAGCATATTGGACATCTGCATGGAGCAGGGAGATGTGAACAGCCTGTGGGATTCCTCTGCCATCCTCAGCTGTTCACAAAATTCCTGAAAATATTTTTGCCCTCTTTATCTTGGTTCTTCAATTAATTCTCCTGTATGAACCTGTAAAAAAACCCACAGGTTTTTTAATAACCCTGTTATAGAGAGATTGTTTCAGAATCCCAGAAATCTGGCAGCTATGAGCCTTCTAATTTCTTCTCAACTTTACCTAAGGTCATGGAAAATGCCATCACCTTTTGCAGTAGTGCCAACATGTTCTTTAGCACCAATTGCTCCTTTTACATTCCCTGCTGTTTTCCTGAAAAGAGTAAAGAGAAATTTTATCCTTGACCTTGTTGTCAGGGAAATAAGATAAGTAAATAAGATATTTTGCATTCCTCTCAAGAAACTTTCTATATTCATGGTACTTTACAAAGCCTTGCATATTCCCATAGTGATTTTACCCATTCCCATTTTACCAGTTCTGGATCTTTGTCCCATGTTTTTCCAGTTCTGGAATCTTTGTCCCATGTTTAGTGCCCTTGCCTTTTCTGTCCTCATCCTGCTTTCCCCTTCTGCTCCCTGTGCTGCTGAGGATGGATCCCAGGACATGGGGAGTTTCCTGGGCTGTGAGTGCACATTGCTGGCTCATGGGAGCTTCTCACCAGCCAACACCCCCAAATCCTTCTCCCCAGGAGAAGTCCATTCTCTCCAAAACCTGCATTTGTGCTTGGGATTGCCCTGACCCAGGTGCTGCACCCTGCTCTTGCAATAAATTACAATTCATGAAGTTCTGAAGGCAGAATGGGGATGATCCTTCCAACCCAGGTAAGTTGTTCTGCAGCATTAGGTGCTTACAACACTTCACTCCTTCTTATTATCTTTTTCCTTGCTTGAAACAGAAACAAGCCCTTTGGCAGGCTGGCAGGGGATCCACAAAAAAGAAAAAAAAAAATCCAAAAAAAAGAAAAGTATCAAAGTGGCAGCCTGAGGGGACAAAGCCTCTCCTGGCTTGCCTTCCTCATCTGAACACAGCAGGTTCTGACACGGTCCAGAGGAACGTTGTTTTTCCAGCAGAAGAACAAATAAGGACAAATGCGGGATAAAGTGAATACTCAGAAAAACAGAACAATAATAAGGTTGGTATCTACCTGCTGGTTACTTCACAGCTTCAGGATGTGCATCTGAAAATCAACCAACCTCCCAGCCAGGAGCAAAACCATGGAGTTTCATCAGTGCTCATTTGCAAGCTCTCTACCCTAGCAGAGACTTTTCTGGAATTATTTATGACCTCTAAAGTGATCTCAGTGATCTCAGCTGATTTTTTTTTACAAACCTTTGATCAGAAATGCTTGTGCCACTGATCCATTGGTTAACACAGGCTTCCATGAAAACTGAGCATCATTTGTTTCCTTCTCGAAGACTTTGGACTCACAGATATTTGAGTGCACATTCTTTGATGGTTGTTGGGTTTTTATTTAAAAGACCTGTGCATGTGGCACTTGGGGACATGGGTGAGTGGTGGCCTTGGGATGGTTGGGCTCGATGATGTTAGAGGTCATAAATGAAACCCCACCCTGTAAATCACAGTGGATGTTGTCTTATGATTAAACATGTTTGGGTTTAAAAGCAACAAAAGCAATAAAAAACTGCACAGACAAAGGAAGTTTCATAATCTGATGCCTCCAGAATAAAGTTTTCACCAAATAATTTATGCATGAAACCTCATCACATTGACAGGAACCAGAACACCTTTGCAAGGAAGCATTCACTCTTTCAGAATTTTTAGGCAAACAATTCAATTCAAGCAGCACTTTCTGCTTCATGGATTATACAGAAGGATAAGCCTTGAAATTAAAACAGAGATTTTTATTATCTGAGCTAAAAATAATATTCTTTTTTGTAAAGTCAGAAATATTAAGTTCTTAATCTGTGTGTATAACAATTGCCAGACCATGTTCACATTATTTTTTCAGTAATATTTGTCATGTAAACACAGTCAGCTTTATTAGTTTTTGTGAAAATTCTTAATCTCTCCATCCCCTTCAAGTCATAGTTAGTTCATTTTAGTAGACAAGTGCAATCACTCTTGCACTCTAAACCTGTGTGTCTATCAGAAATCCAAGTTCATCTGATTAAAATATTTTGTTTTCACTTCCTAATCTGAGCATTGCCAGGAAATGAAAAGACAAAGCAGATTTATGTAAGTGTATAACACAGTCACAGAATTTCCTTAGATCAGTTTGCTGGAATGCTATTTCTTCTACTTAAACTCTTGAAGAATTTAGAAAAATGCCACTTCCCATGCTAAATTCTGAATTTCCTGAGGGAAAGTTACCAAATATAAATACATTCCACTGAAGTTTCAAGTTGCTTGACACTTATCAAATTTAATTATTTTGCCTGAATTATCTTTGTTCAGGCTTAAAATTTTATTACTGAGATAAAAATCAGTCATTTATACTGAATATATTAATTAAAAAGAATAAAAGAAAACCTCTTTTCTTGAACGGATTGAAATTTTGAAGATAAAAAGTGCTTTATTCTAATGAGATAAATTTAAATTTCTTTTTATTTTATGGCTATGGTTAGTGTTCATTAATCACATTTTTTCTGCATTTTTAACAGAATTTTACAGTCTTCCTAGAAAATATAAAGTCAACATTTACATTTACAGGCAAAAAAAACTGAATGCTCTTACAAGCTGAACACTTTGTAGAAAAGAAAGTGGATGTTTTCCATCACCTGTGGTGGAACTCAGGTTTCTAAGATAAACTGTGATTTAATAGGAGTGGGATAGGACAGGAATATTCTCTCTGGGATGTTTACGAAAAATATTTGCAAGAAAAATTACTTATCCTCCTTGGCCACCAAATCATTTTGATTGCAAAGCAGTAAAATTGAAATAGAAAACGAGTGAATTTTAATAGGCATTGTCTGAAGAAGTACAAATCTGAGAATTTTCAGCTCTGAAGTTCTCTGCACTGACTGAAAACAAGGCAGTTCATTCAGGAATACAGACATTGGTTTTGCTCCTCCTCTTCACACACCTGCCCTGAAAAATGTAATTCTGCAATTTGTTGTCTGTGAATTTCTTCTTTTGGCTTCCTAAGGCACTCTCAGGAACAGCAGGGCTGGAGCAGTTGCCCATCCCAGTATTTACTGCTATTCCTGACTCTGTCAGCCTCTTTTCACCCAGAAACTCAGGGGGTGTCTGCAGATTGAGGACTGAGTCAAAACTGGGATGGGAACACTGGGATTGGCTGTGAATGATGTCAGGGCTGGTCTTGGATAAATGAATTGTCCAAATTCTCAAGTAACCTGAAGCTGGAATGGCTTTTCAGTGTCCTTAGAGACAAATGTTGCCTTAAATTAGTGTCACAAAGATAGTTACTGTGCAGAAAAACCAAACTGCTTTTTGAGGCTAAAAGAGAATGGAAAAGGTCAGGAGGTAGCACCTGAGAAATCTCCTGAAAGTTTTTATTGGCAGCTGACAGGGAACTGTTTATCTGAGAACTTACTGTTGCTAAGAATTTATTGGTTTTATCTGAAAATTTATTATTTTTGAGAATTTATTATTTTTGTTTATCTGAGCAATTATTACTTAGATGAGGGTCTGAATCAGCTAAAATACATCTGCCTCCAAATGTCATGACTGACATTTTTATTTATATTTAATTGCTCCTACAAGCCCACACAGCAACATTTTAAAGCAGTGCTGAGATCAAGAAGTTCTTGGTTTAAAAATTTCCTCTTGTCACCATCAGCTGATGACACTGAAGAAGAAAAATGCCCAGAGTGCACATGCAGGATGCTGTTGCTCAATATCCAGAGACACAGGGGCAATTCATCCCTCCAAGGGAACTGGCTGAGATGGATGGGATGAATTAGTTTCCAATTCTGCCTCTCTCTCTGTTGGAACTGAGGGAAGTTTATAAGGATAACTTGTACCAGACAATGAAATTTCAAGCCAGGAGAGCTCTACTCAGCTACCATTAAAAGCCATGGCTAAGAGAATTGTAGCATTGATACCTGATAAAGATGTAAAACCTAATATTTGACAAAGTGCTTTTCAAAATGCATGAAAACACCTCTATTACCACAATATAAACAAAGACCTGTTAAAGGAAGAAAGAAGATATTCTGGTAGAACAGACACACACCGTGGGCTTGACTTCTCTAAACCTTACAAAACCTGAGAAGAAGCTGCCTGGTAAATCAAAGCAATGTTTTGTTGTGAGGAGATGAAGAATTTAAGGTCTCAGCGTGGAACTCAAGGCCATTAGGGTTTGGAGTCATCCAAAATACTGCATCCAAGGTGATGTGACCAACAAGGCACATTGAACTGGGTCACTACTGAACATTTCAAACTCCCTCCCTCTCTCCCATCTCTCTCTGGGCTTCTTTTGTGCCATCCCTGAAATTATACCCAATGCCAGGGTCAAACTGCCAAAGATATATTTGTAAAGGACCTGGAAACACCAGTCACACTGCTCAGGATGCAGTCAGAATATTGCATTTTAAAGTATTTTACTTTTTACTGGGTTTTAATGTTCTTGTGTTGATGTTCTGATGCTGTGGACTGTGCTGGCTGTGTAGAGCTGAGTGCCAGACCCGTTTTTATTGACAGCAGGGATGTGCACGACAGGGGGGTGGCACAGCAGCAGATAATCAGGTATAAAAAGGGTACATGCATGGCTGCATTCTGCCATTGTTGAGTTGCCAATCAAAACTCACATTATTATTCAAAAATAGGTTGTTACATCCACGGAGATGGAACTTGCCTGTCAATCTGAAGTGTTTGTAGCCTCAGACCAAGGTCTAAAAATGGTTTGACTGACAATTGTACCCTGCAGTGAGAGCAGAATCCTCTCCTCCCAGTTTTAATTACATGCCTCTTGTAAATAAATACAGTTTAAAAATATTAACTAAGATGCAGCTGTATTTAACTACGATTTTTTTCCTAATCTTCCAGAGTGTTCCTCAGTATTTGTGCAAGGCTTTGAAGCACTGCCTGACATGGTAAGAATTATTGCTAAGCTGTCTGCTGCTCATAGAAATTACAGCACAGCTAAAAGGAGCAAGAGAATTTCCACTGTACCCTAGGACTGTTAGATGCTGAAAACTTCCAGAAAACAAAAGGGTTTTAAGTGTGAAACTTTTCCTGTTACTCTCCGAGTTGAGCAATTTGAAAGGAAAATAGGATCCACTTTTTCTCACTTGGCATTTCCATTCCAGCTCAGTCTCTGACTTCCACTCATCTCATGTTGACTCAAAATTACTTTCACAGTCCTGAGTGCAACTGCAATGTCCCAGCTCTGAAAGCCTTGTACTTGATAATTCCAGGACAATGAATCAATTGAATAGAAACCAACCTGGGTAAGTTTAGGCTGGAAAAGAGAATTTCTGAAAATTCTATGTAGTGTTGTTCTGTGCTAACCAATGAGATATAATCAATGGCTATTTTAATCAGGATGGGTTATAAGGTTAAGTGAAAGGTAAAAAAATCCGTAAGTTGGAAATGAAATTTTCATTACACTTCGTGTCAAGGAGACCAGCTACATTTTTAAAAAACTTTTTCCAAGAAGACTCTAAATATTTTTGTAGTTTTTTTCCTGAGTTGTCTGCCTTGAACTTTTGACATTTCTGTTTTTACAACTGCCATATGGGCTTCAGTTATGATAATTTGTGTAGGGTGCTTTGGTATTTTTATACATCATTTTTATGCCTTTTAAAACAGGCAGATGGAGTTCAGCTGAAGTTTGCAGAGCTGTAAACAAGTGGGTATAAACCAGGAGGGCTGTGAAAGGCTGTGCTAAGGTTGTTCCATGCTGTTTGTTTAACAACAAGAAAACATCAAATCTCTCAAAAGTCTATTGGCATCAGGAATTGCTGAGTAGTGCATGAAGGAACAAAAGCAAACTACTGAGGTTCATTGTACCAAACAAACCCCCAGACACAGGAGGAGCCACTGCTCTCCAAAAGCTGCCTTGCAGAGGGGATAAACACAAAGGAGAGAGTGAATAACCAGACTGGAATGGGCAAGGAAGACAAGGAGCCTCCAATAAATTTGCTGGATTAGCCAAACTAACAGATTGTGTTAACATTTTCAGTGTGCTCAGTGGGAAAATATTGAATGTGACCAATTAACTTTTCTTTGTTCCACCGGGAGAGCAAAGAGTAGATGCTGGCTGGAGATGCTGATAAAAAAGCTGCCCAGAAGGACCTTTCTCAGAGCAGAAATGGGCAGAGGACTCTGAGACCCCTCAGCACAGGCTGTGTCTTGGTTCCTCTCCACCATTACCCACTAGGGAGGAGCTGGCAGAGAGCTGTTTGCTATTAGAAGGGGAGAGAATGACTGGGTGATGATTATCACCCATATTTAATATGTTAAATAGGGCCAATAGGGGTCATTAACCAGGCACCTAAACACCCAAATCTGCAGCTGCAAGAGAAATCAAAGTTATATCACAACTGTTGCTTGATTTCTTTCGTTATTAGTCCTCCAATTATGATAGGATAAGGTTATTAATTAACATTGGATCTGGGAATTGTATAAGAGGAAAAATGAGGGGAGGGAAATTCTCTGCACAGCACATCCAGCAGGGCACAGTCCCAGTCAGGGTCTCCAGACAATAAACCAATGTACAAATAAATGGTTATTTCAAGTACCTAAAGCTGTTGGTGTGATTTATATCATTACCCTTTATCAAGTGCCTACTAAATGCCATAGCCTTTTAATACAATTTCTTGTGCTCTTGTGTCAATTTTTGGAGTGTTTTAGGGCACTGAAATTCATTATAGATATGACTACAGTGACATTTGGTTTAATTAATTTCTCTATTATGTCACAGCTTGAAAGAGAAGCAATCAGATATTACTAAAATATGAGAGCACTCTGCTTTTTTCATAGTTTGGAAGAATCTTCAATTTGCTTATGGAACTACCTTGGAAGTTGATGTGTAAAAGCAAAATAGTTCTCTACTCCTCAAGGGTCATTGGGACTGGGTTTTTTTCATTTTTCCTCATGCCAGAAGACAGTATTGATAAAGTCCTGGTGTTGCTGGTGGCAGGGCCTTTTTATTCTTGTTTTAATCAGGTGCAATAGAATTCCTGTCTCACAATGGGGCTTCCTTGGGATTGTTACTAAAAATTTGATTATAATTCCCAAAGAGGAATATTAAGTTCAGCTTCTTAGATGGTTGATCCCATGTCCACAAAAACAGGGATAAAAGTTAAATTAATTTTATCTAATACTAGCAGCAGTTAAATCCCAACTCTTCAGTGGAATTCCTTGTGCAGAATCCCTCTGGTTCAATGATCTTAGGTGGTCATCATGGTTTTTCAGGACAAAGGGGCTGGGCTCACTTTCCAGGCAATATGCCAGAATTCAGAGTCCTTTAGAGATGGGAAACCTACCTTGAGCCCTGAAAAATCTGTAAGCTGCAGGCTGGACTCTGGAGAGGGATTCACCCACCTGGGTGTGCAAAATAAACAAAAAGAAATTGTGATGCACCAAAATCAGAGACTTGAGACTGAGTATGGCACCCCTGAAAACCCCAACTCTCAGGAGACACTGAGAGACACAGGGGCTGGTTTACATTTATCCCAGTGACTTTTTAGTACAGCAGTAAAAAAAAACCCCAATATTTCCCTTTCCTTGCCACAAGCTGGCACATTCCTGCTTGTCAGGGGTTTATTTAACAGCAAAAATTAGCAGGTGGGCTCAAGGAGAAAAGCTTTAAATCGTGCTGATAAATGGCAGCTCGTGCTTGGATGGGAAGTAATTAAGACCTTGATGATGGGTTTAGCTCAGGAGGCTGAGGAAGCAGAAATAACACCGAGTATTTGCAGTCATTAGGCACGGGAGGGTCTTGCCAATTAAAATCCCACAGTGCAGGGAATGCATGAAGCACTTGCAGGGTGGTGACTCACACGAACCTGCTAATGGAGAGTTTTTTCATGCCTTCACAACTGGATTCCTTCTCACCTGACCCCCAAATAATAACATCAGACTCAATTTACGTGGAATTAAAATATCCCGGGGAGATAAATAATTCCTATCCCTTTAAAAACACACCTGGACAAAAAGTTTAATTGTCAGTTAAGTTACAACATCCCAAAAAGCAAAATTATGTTGATGGATATTTTGAAGCACCACAAGGGTAGATTTTGGTGTGGTTCAGATCATGCTGTCAAACTCATGTGATAGAATGGGCCAGTCTGACATTACTGCTAAAATAAAATCACATTTTAAAAAAGGGGGGGGGAAGGGAGAAAAATGCGTAATCAAAGGAAGGGGTCAAAAATAAAATTTAAAAAAAAATAAAAAAGAAAAGAAGTTTCTTGCAGCATAAAATCTTTGCAAAAAATCTAAAATTAATATATGCCACATGGGGGTCATTTCACACAGCACAAGACTTGGCTTGACTCAAGCCTGATACCTGCCTCAATTTCAGATGCTTTGATTATTGTAAATATTATTTCACACAGCAAAAATCTTTCTCTGCCTTAGGACTGCCTATCCCAAGTTTGTCCTAAAAAAATAAATTTCCTTTATGTTTTGTTTCCCTTGCTGCCCAGTAGGAAACTTATGTGGAGTTCCTAAGCAGTAATGCAAAAGTGAAAAAGAAAAGTGCAGTAACTTGCATTTTAGACTATTATTTAAGAAACCGACTTTCCTCCCCCACCAGATTTACTCCACCTGCCTAAAAGCAGATTAATTGAATGTATTATCATTAGGTCAATACTATTATTCTTCTAAATGCTGGCAAAGTGGGGTTTGGTTAAAGGTTGGACCCAATGATCTTGGATCAATGATCTTCCAATCTAAATGATTCAATAATTCTTTTTCTTACACAGGCACTCGCATTCCCTGTCTGCTAAAAACCCACCTGGGTTTTACTGGGATGAAATTCACTTCAAAATTAAAACCCACTTGCATTTTATTGGGATCTTTGCTCAGGTCTCTCTAACAGGGTATCCAGTCCCACTCATACATCATTCCTTGTTAGCATCTTAAAATGTGCCCAAATCACTCCCTAAATACAATAAATATGTAGAAATAATTGTGGTACATGGCCATTTCTGCAATTGCAAGGAGAGTTTCTGTGCCAGTCTCTTTTCTGCATGCACTGACCAAGACAATCAGCTCCCATCACCCTTTCCCTAATTATTGTCTGCTGCCATTGCAGTTGGCTGGTCACCCCTGAAGCCCAAAACACTAAAAATTTAAGTGCTCCACCACTTGTTGCCATAAATATCCACAGAAAAGGTGAAGGTTGTGTTTTATCCTGATTAGGATTTAAGGAAAATGACCATAACATTTTACACTCTGCTTCTTTGCAATGCAGTTTTAGAGAATTCACCAACTGCCCTCTGCTTGTTTTAAAGCTGGATATAAAAAAGTAATACTCTGCTTTTATCTGCAGCTTTAAATTGTAGAGAGAAAAAAAAAACAGCAAAAAAACCCCATAAATACATTACAATCAAGAGATAATCCAAAAAGCTTCATTTAAACAGATTTTTAAGACTCTGCAGCAATCTAAAGGTTATATAAACTTCAGCTAAGCCTCTTAATATAGGTGTTTAAGCATTATGGAGATTTGATTTTTAACTTAGTGCTGGTCAAAAAGGCCCTCAGCCTAGCAAATATGAGAGTTAAATTTGAATTCTAAGCAGAGATTATTGGTTCCTAAAGCCACCATGAAGTACAGATATTTTCATAGCTAACATGAATCACCCAAACTTAAGACTTTGGGCACACATTTCTTTCAAAATATCCATGTTTCTGGGGGGAAAAAAATTAATTAAAAGTAGATTAGCATGTTCCCAGAAAGAAAATGCATTCAGATAATGCAAAGTGCCATAGAGGGCAGGATATTACTCATTCTTTTCTGACCTACAGGATTTAATCTTTCCTTATTAAAATTAAAAAAGAATAAATCAGTAGACCACAGCCTCTCTGCTATCCACCACATCATAAAGCCTTTGTGAATAATTTGGTTTAAATAAACACCCACCAAAATATTGGAATTTGAGATGTTTCTTTCTCACTTCAGAGGCAAGAACATTCAGTAACCTGTTAGTGCCCTGGTCAGGAAGACCAAACTTTAAAGTTTTGAGTGATTAATTAGCAGAACAACAGCTTGCTTGTTTCTCACTGGGGATCTGTTCTGAGCGCTCACAACACAAAAAGGATATTTTGAAAAAAGCAGAGGAAGCCAAAGCCAGCAGCTTCCAAGGGAAAAGCAGAGTATTTCAGGAGAGATGAGCACTGCAGGAGAGTGAGGGATTTACTCTGATCACAGACTCTGAGCAGGACAGGATTTGTGCAAACGTGGAGGAGATTTACACCAGGTTTGCTCCTAACAACCACCCCCTTGCCAGTCCCAGCACTCCAAGAGTTAACAGGCAAAGAGGAGCACCAGGAGCTGAGGACGAACACAGCACACCCCTCCCCAGCAGAGTTCTCCTCTTGATCTTATTTAAACTTCAATTATCTGTGATCATTACCAAATGAAAGCACTTAGAGCTGTTATTGCTGAAAATCTATTTCTGAATGTTTAGAGACCTTCCCAAGAAGCTTCTGGCTTCTACAGCATTTGGAATGTAAGGAAAATAATAATTAAAAAAAAAAAAACCAGGAACTTTAAATCTGCTCTTGTTTTCTTTCAACTCAGAAATGTTCCTTCCACGGTGATTTGTGTCATTTAGAGGGCCATTTATTTGCATAAGGAATCAGATTTCACTTCTTGCCAGTTTTGTGCTGCTAAAATTGCTGTTTATCCCTTTGCAACTCTTTCTGCAGGAGTACTGTCTTGTACAAGTCTGGTAAATAATATATTTAATTCCTTTGTGTGCCAAGTGGAACACAAAGTCAGTGTGAGGTAGCATTCAGAGCTATCAAAAGAGCTCCCTGAAAAAGATTTGGATGAGATTTTACATTTTCTCTCAAAATGTCATTTAGCCTTATGAGAATTCTGGATTGCTGGATTGTAACTTTGCAGGTAATGAATAAAAGACATGACTCATGGCTATATATACATATATATATTTTTTTTTTTCAATAGGAGGGTTAATGCAGTTACTTAAAATATGATGTGTTTGTGAGAAACTTTATTTAATCCAACAGAGCCCAGGACAGTAAATCAATGTTTATCAGGTAATACACCCAGGCAAAATCGGAGCCATCATCCCATTTGGCACAATTATTTGTTACATTTATGAGCTCACCCACCTAATTAATTATTATAAAACTCACAGTGTGTCAGAGTGGGACCCTCTAAGGGTTTCTCTTCTGTTTACAAAGCATCTAAAACATTTTCCATTTCACAGCAAGGGTGCAAATGTTATTAGGTGCTTCCAATTCTCACTGGCTGCACAAAATACTGTTCCAAACAGGTACCATGAGATGGGATGAAGCCAGAGGAATGAGGCTCTACAAAGCAATTAAATTTTTCACCTCTTAGCTACTTGCAATATCTGTTCTTGTGCATAGTTTTTAATGAAAAAAAGGTGGGCCATAATTTGGTTACCAGCCTCTGCAGGACTCGGACAAATTTGGTTTGAGTTTTCCTCAGGACTATACCAGCTGCAGAGGGATCCAAGATGTGCAAAGGGATCTAAGGAGCTGCAAATCCACATCCTGCAGAGCTTATTTTGTGGAAAGAAAAAAAATCTGATGGATAAAAGATGGAAAAACAAGTCCAGGTGTAATCCTGCTTGAGTTCTGGGAAAGCCTGGACCTGGCTCGAGCACCTCTGCATCCCCCCTCCAAAGGCTCCAAAACTGCATCCAAATAAAAACTTTCTATTCACAATTTGCATGGACTCCTAGGAGACTCTGGGATTAAACAACAGCTTGAATTATGTTCTCACCAGAGGCTCTGTGCTGTTGCTGCATGAAGATGCTGCTCCTTCTGAGTGCCTCAGCTCTTCACTGGATTTGTAGGATGCACATCATTGAACCAGAACCTTGTTTCCTGTGCAATCAACCAATTCATACCTATTTTACATATATTAATTGTGTCTGACTGATCTGGGCTTTTACTGTGGGAAACAGCAGCTGAGAATTTTCTACCTTGGGGCAAAAGCTGAAATAAAACCCACTAATTTTTCATACAAAAAGGAAATATTTTATACGTTGAACTCTGAGTTCAGTAAAAAAAATTGGAGGAGGAAAATCAAAGAAAACCCAAACAGATAAGACAGAAATAACTCAATTATAAAAATACAGTTGTATATTCATCTTCAAAGGACTTGCTGACAGGTTTCTTTAAGAAAGAACTGTGAGCAGCAGAAAGCAGAGCAGCCCTGACACGAGTTGCAGGTTTCTCTCTCAGAATTCTGGCACAGAGAAGTTGAAGAAGCTGAGATTTGATTGATGGCAGCCCAAATGTCCTTCTCTTCCTACCCAAACAGCTGGAAAGGGGTTGGATGAGTCCTAAGGATCTGCAAGAAGTGGAAGATTAGGGACTGACTGTGAGGAAAAGTTCAGGAGTGCTGCTGCCAAAGCTCCTGCTTGCATGTTCCACCACCTTCACTTACCAAGGAAAGGACACCCAAAATTGCTAAAACACCTTTAGAGCTGTAGCTTTACAGCTGCTACCAAATACCTCAAACCAAGCTAAAATAGTCAGTTTTCAACAATTGCCCAAACCTTCAAATCTTATGACTCCCTACTGAACTCATTTTCAATCTATGTTTTCATTTCCTTCTTCCTAAAAAGGAACAAAGCCTTCTGTGCAGGGAGAGTACATTCTGTTGCTGTCACCTGGTTTTTAAGTCAGATTCCAGGACTTTCTCCTTTATTTTAGCTTTTCCATTTTCTTTTTTTTTTTTTTTTTCTGGACAGTTCTCAATCCTAACTTTCTCACTGCATTGCTAGCACATCTTGCTTTAATTTACTATTTGTTTGATTTCGGTAAATAGTAAGGGGGAAGTTGTCTAAAGTGATGTGAAATAAGTTTTGAAAACAGTTGCAGTATTTAGAATGATAATTGGATTGGCCAGAGATGAGTCATAAGTAATGAAATGCAAGGAATAAAAATTTGATGCTATCTTGTTTGGCTAAAACAGTGTTTTATTCCTTCAGGCCAAACAGAGTCAATAATTATGTCTTCTACCTTCTATTTTTATGAATTTTTTGGTAATTTGTTTAATATAATGGGATTATGCATCATGCTAAAAGAGAAACATGCTTGTTATGAGCTTGCTCTAAAAACATAACTATTTTTGGTTATGATCTCAGAATTATTCTTTTTCCAGTCAAAGTCAATTCATTGCCTGTTTATGCATTATTACATTAATATCACCTGTAAGATTTATGGAAAGTAGCAATGAAGTAATAAATATGACCCTTCTGCTATCAATCACCCTTCACAAGGGACAATACAAAAACATAACTTGTTTTTACAAAGTCAGGAGCCAAAATGAGAAGTTTCAAAACCAGACTTAAGTATATACAGGAGAAAAAGCACAAGGAGGAGACAAGAAGCAGAGGAAGTGGTCTCCAGCTGGAGAGGCTAGGATGAAATTTAGGAAAGAATTCTTCACTGGGTGGTAGGAACAGGCTGATCAGGGAAGTGGTAGAATCACCATCCCTGGAAGGATTTGAGGCATGTGGCTCTTGGGAACGAGGTTTTGTGGTGAACGTGGTGCTGGTGAGGTGATGGTTGGACTCAGTGACCTTTCCCAACTTGATGATTCAATGAATCTATGAAATAAATGGAGGGAGAAGCCCCAGCCCCGTGGTGCACAGAAATATTTGTATCAGGGATCCAGCTGAAGAGCAGCAAGGATGTGTAGAGGAAATATCTCAAAGCCTCTAGTTTGAGGCCCCAGGGAAGGAGCTGTACCTGGCACAGGGACACCCAAGGTGCTAAAGATGTTGGTTTTCACCCAAAATTCACTCAGATTGATAATGTGGACTCAACACCATCCCTACCACAGCACCCAGAGGAATGGGGGCAGCAGCCCTGGAGGAGAGGCAGCGTTTTTTCCTCCTCACTCCAAATGGGATTACCATTTAGGGAGTAGCAGGTTATCAAGTAATGCACATCAGGAGAAAATCATTCACAGAAGAATTTGAAACTGCTTATTCAAACTGCCTCATTCATTTTTACTGTTTGTTTTTTTTTCTGTTAACGAGTAAGAAAAGGTTATTCCACTTACATTCCATTCAAGGGAAAAAAACCCAACACATTTGATTTGATGGGCTATCAGAGAACTTACGGTGTTTTAAGAACCTTGAAAATGAATCCTAAATGTTTGTAAAGCCAGATCAGCAGCAGAATTTAACAATGTGGATCTGCTGTAGGTTTAATGGAGGGATAGAAAATCAGAATAGTTAATGAACTGTCAGGTCTCATTGCCTTTGGCAATCTTTTCCTGCTACAATGCTCAGAGACACAGCTGTGAAGATAAAACAGAGGGTGCCACCAGGTCAATGCTGAATTATTTCCAGTATGGTCTTGTCTTAAACCTTTGGCCTCTCACACATCTTTTCATTATGCAAATATTATCACCAAATCTTATAGGTTTAAGCTCCTTTCCCTTTTCTACAACAGTCAGACTTCTCCTTTGCTATGCCAGAGAAACTAATTTAGCAATTAGGGTTTGGGTGGGGGCTTTTTTGCCAGAGTTTCTCAAGATGAAGTCCAAGAGATGGAATTGTGATTTATTTTTCCTTTTTACATGGAATCACAGAATAATTTGGGTTGGGAGGGTTCTCAAAGACCATCCAGTTCTAAAATCATGCCGTGGGTAGGAACACCTTCCACTATCCCAGGTTGCTCCAAATCCCATCCAGCCTGGCCTTGGACACTTCCAAAGGATGTGGCATCCACAATTTCTCTGGGCAACCTGTGCCAATGCCTCACCACCCTCACGGGGAAAAATGTTTTAGTTTCTTCTTTTTATGTTTGGCAGGCCACAACAAACAAGCAACAGAAATGTCCATGATAAAGGTATAACACCAACAAAAAAAGTACATTCAAGGTTGATGTAGTTCCTGCTGTGGAGTTAATATTTTACTCCACACAGGAACTTTGGTGTCTGACAGCAGAGAATCTACACAATTGATTCCTTTCCTTCAAGCCAACAAAAAGATTAGACTAGAAATAAGGGAAGATTTTCCTTACCTGTTTATGAAATGGAGAAATTTGGATGCAATTTCATCTTCCCATGTGATGTGCAGAGGTTCCTGATGCATTTTTGTCTGCTGCTTGCAGGACACACATTTGGTTCCAAGCTGAAGCCATTGCATTTCCATATCCCCTGTGGCGAGTCTGTGGGAAGTGAAGCTGAATGACTTCACGCTTTGGGGAATTTTTGTACTTCTTGGAACATTTTAAACTTCATATTCCTGGAAAGTGAGGTTGTTTTAGCAAACCACAGCGATAAGGGCAGATTTATGGGGAGACAGTGCTATACCTCCTCCTTAGTACCCTTGGAGGCCAAATTCTTCTCAATGTGCATATTCAGCTCCTGAGGCCTAACCTGGCATATAGGGTAATTCAGTAACTATGCAGGGCTGGTTTAGCTGCATTTCCCATTGGATTAATTTTTTATAATTTCCAGGAAGCCATGGGTTTAACACAAATGGACTTGCACGACCTCAGTAAGGCGTGGTTTATCTTCCCAGATGAACTGAGGCAGCGTTTGGCTGGTAAGAACCTGCCAAGGGGGATTAATGTTTTCATCAATGGATAATCAATTACTTCCCTCTTCCAAACGTGCACATGAACACGGAACCAAAGCCCCACTATCCCACATGCTTTGACAACGTGGTGATGAATGAGACAGATTTCAACTATTTTGCAGCATTTTGGAGAGTTATTGCTTGACAGCAGGGAGTTCAACCCTGCACTTCTCAGGCTTAATGCACAGCTTCTCCAGCAAGGAATAGACAAAATCATCCTGGGAAAACAGTTTAGCAGTTGATTTGCATTAAGCAATTCTGAGTGTGTTCATGGAGTTTACAACTAACATCAATCACGTCAAATGCTTGGAAAAGCTTCCACATGGAAAGCATTTTGTAGAGTTATTGTACAAACAGACAATAGGAAATTTATTTGGTTTGTGTCTTCCAGGAGACTGTCATAGGCTTGATTAGTCCTAGCTGAAAATGACAGGATTTGAGCCTTAGATCTGGACATTCTGACCACTGGGAAAGACCTAATCTTATCCTGATAAATCCATCTCTGTGCAGAAGTGAATTATGTCCTGGAAGTGTCCATTTCTCTCCACTGTGCAATGACCATCCAAGCTCAGACAAAGCCAAACACATCACAGACATGAAGAGGTTGATGAGATGAATCACAGCCCACAGATCAGAAAGATGAGTTACTACAGCAAACCTCACCTAACCTAATTTATAAATCAATATTTATTTGATAATCCGATTACTAATAATATACTCTCTTTTAATGTCAATATATTAATATTATTTTATAATTGAAAGTAGTGTATTATTAGTGACATTTATATTTTGCTGCAATTTATAATGCTAATTATTAATATTTATTAACTTAATAAGTATTTATTACTTAAATAATACAAAATATTTGTCTGGGAACAGACCTCAGGTCTTATAAGCTTCTGAACTCCTAAAAAGTCATGTTCCAGGGAAATTTATTACTATCTATTTTACAATATTCTGAGATCACAGATGAATTGCCCAATATCAGAGCTACACACAGCAAGAGGCACAACTTTGGTAAAAGGCCCAGCACATGAGACTGAGGGAAAATGAAATCAAGATTGATAATTGGCAAATTCATCTGGAGTGAAAAATGCTCTGGAGTTCAGAGGAGAGATCAACCCCTAGCCCTTCCACCCTGACTTTTCCCAGTCCTCCCACAAACATCCAGGTGTGAATGAGCAGGAATCAATTCTGCCTGCCCAGCTGGGAGCAAAGTTCCATCAATTCTCCGTGGGGCTGAGGAAATTTGAGGGAGTTCAATACCTCTTGAAATCAACACCTTCAAATGAGGGATAAAGACCTCTCTTTCCTGATGCTGTACCTATTTTCAGCCCCATTTTCTTGATTTGCTCAAGTTATTGCTGCAATTAAGGTCATGAATCAGGGAACTGCAGACAAAGGAAAAGCAGCTTCAAGATAGTCATTGTATATATATTTACCATTGAGAGTGACTCATCTCAAGGATGGGCAAGAGTAAACCAACAGAGCTATATAAAGAAAATCTGCAGTTCTCCTGATGCTTCCAAGGTGTAATGAGGTTGTTGATACTTGATATTTTCAAGGTAAGTTAAGCCTTATCCTGGAAAATAATATCAATAGGGTTTATTCCTTTTCTGTATCCAAAAGGAATTGACAAGTTTGGATTACTTCTGCAGAGGAAAAGCAAAGATGGGAGTGTCAAGCAGAAACGAGACCTTGAACTGGGACAGTCTTGGAAATCTCAGGCTGCAGAGCATTTTCTGAGGGAGGTTTCAATTAGCAGAGACATTGACAGAAATCAAAGCCATGCACTGGAGATGTAAGATGGCAAATTCATGCCACAAGCTGTAGTTCTGTCAGAGCTTTGCTTAATGTGTCTGTCCCTTCACCATGCTGCGAATGACTACAGAGATAAATTGATTTTCTCCACCAGAAAAAACCCTTGAAGGCCTGAGGGCAGTAAAGAATGATCTGTGGTGCAGACCCAGGACGTCTGACTCAAGAGATCATTTTCCTTTGTTTGGGGACTGCTGGAAAGAAACTTGGTGATGGCCTCTCTGGTTAATATAAAAACTGTTCACTCTTGAAAGAAGCAAGAGTACACATTCAGATTTCCATTTTTGGACATGCAGAAATCTATAAATATGGAGGTAATTGTGGATACACAGCATGAAATAGCTTTCAGCTCAAAGTGAACCCTACCAGGGCGTTCCTTCCACTGGCCCTGCTTCCATAACTTGTCTGGATAACAGCAAAGAAACTTGATATGGGTTTGGAAAATGTCGTGGAGGGAACCAGTTGTTCAGTTCCAGCATTCTGCCCTGGAGGCACTGAAATAATGTCAGAAATAACTGATTTTGCTGGCAAAAATAAAGCAGGCGCCAAAACATACCAGTAGAGCAGTGAAATGGGAATGTTGGGGACAGAGCTGAAGAGAAAACTAAACATAATTCACTCTAGGTTATTTATGTTATAAATAATAGTTGTTAATTGTTTCAGTCAGCATCAAGAATAATTTGTTTAGTGGCTCATTATGCCTTTTTTTTTTTTCTTTTTTAAATTATAGGAACAGAGACACAAATGTAACATGGCAGATGTGCTCTTAAAACTCTGTGCTTAGGTAAGAGTTTCCTCGATGACCCTGAATTAAGGTTTCTAAAACTAAGAAATAGCTTTTTCCCAGTAAACTCTGCTATTAAATGGGGAAACTTGGATGAGGGTACAAGGTTTGTACAAATAAATTGTCTGATTGTTTTGCTGGTGGAAGAACATGATCCCAGGCTTAGAAGCAGGGTGGCCCCTTGTAAAGGAGGAACCTGGGCTCCAGGGTGTCCTTCAGACCTCTGAGCTCTGCTTCAAGTTGGCAAGACCATTTGAGAAAGGCACTTTGCTGGTGGATTTTTGTCATGCCTCTCTTGGAAGCCAGTTCCCATCTCACCTCTCAGTGGGTTTCAGGTTACCTCAGGAGCATTTCTGATCCTGCAATGAATCATGTGTAACCTGGACATCACTGTCATTCCAGCTGTGGAGGTTTTGCTTTCCTTCACTGAGCTCTTGAGGTATTTATTTGGGTTTAGGTTGAACTTCTGTAGCTTTGAGAAAGCTGCTGGCTGCTCTGCCTGTGGTGCCTCTACATCTCCAAAAACAAGTGTGGAAGCTCCTGTGGGTAGGGGTGTCCATTAGCACATCAATGGAGATGAAGTTGCACCTTCACTGCCAGGTGAGGGGTTGAATTCACAGAGCTGAGGCTGAGCACTCTAATCCTTTGCAGTGTTTAGGTGTTGATTTACTCTTTGGCTTAACTCTGGAACGAGTCAGCTGGATGTTCAGGTGGACAAAACAAAGCCAGTTCTTCACACACCAGCCTCTATAGGAGCAGGTAATTAACAGGTCTGTCAGCAAGAACCTGATAAGCAACCTGTGCTACCCACAGATTTCTGGTTTTAGGCCTCCCTTGTGATCAAGGTGGAAATGTACAGAAGAAAGCACAGATATAAAGATATGCTTTTAACAACCAATACTGACTAACACCAAAAAGTTGCCATTGCCTTTGAGAAACACATTGCTGTGATTGGAATGCTATATCCAGTCAGAAATTCACATTCCAACATTCAGGAAATTCATACAGACTGTTCTAGGGGAGGAAAGCTTGCCCTACACTGAGAAGGTCACTTGGTGTAGTTGCTGCCTCTCCTCTACCAAAACCTTGCCACATAAACTCAATGCACCACTTAAACCCTTCACCCCATTCATTTGGGATCTTCAAGCTGAGATTGAATCAGAAGAAAAGGTTACTCTAAGAATTGTTTCATGTTGTGTTTGTGACACTTCTCTGTTTAAGCCTAGCACTGCCTAATCAATATTGAATCAAAGACTGAATAACTGCTTCAATCCACATTTTAAAATTAACCTCAGCTGTCAGCTAAGTTCTTTGGGCTAGAGATGGAGCAAAATATTTTCCCCCCAAATGTCTAGAGCTCAAAATGTCCAAATGCATTGCCCTCAAAATGTCCAGAGCCCTTTCTGCTGAGCATTAAGATAGAGATAATATTGAATATTCATGCTTTTTTTATTCATGAGGCATGACAGGCAGGTGCAAACCTTTTCTTTCTTCACAGAATCACAAAATTACTGAGGTTGGAAAAGCCCCCCAAGACCATGGAGTCCAACCTGTGACTGATACCCACCTTGTCACCAGCCCAGAGCACTGGGTGCCACATCCAGGAATTGCTTGGACACCTCCAGGGATGGGGACTCCAAACCTCCCTGGGCAGCCCCTTCCATTGCCTGACCATGTTTTCCACAAAGAAATTCCTTGTGATGCCCAACCTGAACCTCTCCTGGCACAGCTTGAGGTTTTTCCTCTTGTCCTCTCACTTGTTCCTGGGAAAAGAAGCCGACCCCATTTTGCTCCCCTGCAAAGTTCAGAGGGGAGCTGGCCTGTATCATGCTACCTCAAAAACAGTTTTTGCACCTGTCTTAAATATTATTTTCCATATAAAGATATCCAGATATTTAATGAGCAGCCCCAGTCTGTTCCCCTCACTACAAGAAATTTAGGGCAACAGAGCTGGGAAAGGGTCAGGAGCAGCTGTGGGGGGCTCAGCCTGGAAAAAAGGAGGCTCAAGGAGGACATACTCACCCTCTACAGCTACCTGCAAGAAGGTTGTAGGCAGCTGGGTTTCAATCTCTGCTCCCAGGAGACAAGTGGCAGGATGAGAGGAAATCCCCTGAAGTTGTGCCAGGGGAGGCTTAGAGTTGGTATTAGGGAAAATTTCTTTACATAAAGAGTTGTCAAGCTTTGGAACAGGCTGCCCAGAGCAGTGGTGGAGTCACCATCCCTGGAAGTGTTCAAAAAATGTGTGGATGTAGCAGTTGAGGACATATTTTAGATGTAAACCTGGTGGTGGTGCTGGGTTGATGATTTGACTTGATGATCTGATTACAAATTTAACATTTCTATGATTCTATGAAGTTTAAGGTTAGGTGAAACGATTCCTTTTATTCTGAACTCCTTGTTATTACAAGTCCTAAAGTGAGGATGCAGTCAGTAGATACATTTAGTAGATTTCTCTTTGTGTGTTTCAGTTTCCATTAAAACAAGCCCAGTAATTAAGGGAGCCTGTGCTCACCTCCAAGAGGTGTTGCAAAAATTAACTACATTTATATTTTGAAGAAAGAGCACTGTATTAATGAGATTAACAATTAAATCCATAGGAAAGTTGATTATTTTGAATCACATGTACTGAAGGCAGGATTGTCACTCATGGTAGAGGGAGGAAGATGAAGAATGAACTCTTTCAGGGGGTGCTGTCCAACCAAGGTGTGATTCTCTAATTTCCAAACACATAATGAATTAATTAGTTAACCAGGGAATCCTCCCTTTGCCTTTTTCCAGTTGCAAAATTGCACCTGCAATGTGAGGAAAGGAAAAGGAAAAGGAAAAGGAAAAGGAAAAGGAAAAGGAAAAGGAAAAGGAAAAGGAAAAGGAAAAGGGGAAGGAGTCCCCCAGGACTCACTAGGAGTATTGTGGAGTATCCAGGCTGTGCCTGCAGAGCATCCCCTCCACATGGGATCCCCTTTGGAGAGGCGCTGGTGCTCCCAGGGATGTGAGCTGGAATTCCTGGGAAGCCAGCGCGCGTTTTTCCCACTGCCCATGCAGAGCTGGCTCGGGAGGAGCAGGGAGAGGCCGTGCCAGCGGCTCCAGGGTGGGTTCCCAGCCCCTGGAAGGAGCACACAGCTCGCTCTTCCTTCCTGGGATTATCTGAGCCCCGGGCTCCGTGTCCGGCACCGCGCCCGGAGAGCGGCTCTGGCACCGTCCCACCCCTGCCATGGCTGGGGACTGCAGGGCTGTGGGACACGTGCCAGGCCTCAGAGAAAATAGTTCATGGGCAGATTTCCATGAGCATCTGTCTCCCAGTAGGCCAGGGACAGGCAGATTCTGTAAGGATCTCAGCAGAGCAATGGCACAACAATGCTGATATTAAAATTTAAACTTTATTTGAACCCGAGCCCTTCACTGGTCAGGACATTTTGGACATGGGAACCACAGCCTGAGCTCCCAGTGCACACAGAACTCACTCTGTCCTGGCAGGGCTTGTGCCCATGTCCCCCAGGGACCCTGGCCCTCCCTGGCAGCAGCAGCTCCAATCCAAGACCACCTGGAACTCTGCTGAGGGCTTTTATAAGATGTGAGGTGTGGGACCCAGGACCTCTTTAGAGGGGAATCCCAAAGTGATTTGGGTTGGGAGGGACCTTAAACCTCATCCAGTCCCACCCCTGCCATGGGCAAGGACACCTTCTGTTGACTCTGATCCCTCCTAGCCCAGCTATTAGGGTGAGAGGCCTCACTGAACTCAGCGATTTTACACAAAAAGAAAATCTGACCCGATTGTTCGGGAATTAAAAAACTTTAATACTAGAAAATAACACACAGCAAGCTGAACAGTTTGTACTGAACAAACTGGGAAAGATGATACAGGGAGGATAGTTCCATGCACGAGGGCAAATGGTCAAAAACAGCTGTTAGGGCATGGCAGGGGTATTTGTAAACTTGGAGGAGGGGGGAGTTAGGGCGGGGTTTAGGAAGAGTATCTAATAAAGAAGGGTGATTAGGAATATTAAAATTATTGCAGCAAAAAGGAACCAATGATAACAAGGGAAGCAGGGAACTTTCTGGCAATGATGAACATATGGAACTGGAGGATTCTGGGGGTGGTTTTTTACTCACCACTATTGCAAGGGTTTTCCCACAGCCTTAAGCTCTGGTCATCTGCATTTTAATTGGAGCTAACCCTAACAAGCTTCCATAGCCCTGGCTGCTCCAAGCCCCATCTAACCTGGCCTTGGACAGTGCCAGGGATCCAGGGCAGCCACAGCTGCTCTGGGAAACATTTGGGATGTGACCCCTTCTCAGCGCTGCCTGTCCCCCAGGGTGATGCTGCTGGGACTGGGAACACTGGTCCCACTGAGCCAAAGGAGAGGCGAGCACCCTTTGCCTTGGAGAATTTGGCTCTGAGGCCGGTGCAGCTCCAAGCTCAGACTCCTCAGGATCCAAGATCCCAGCCCTGAGCTGGCTCTGGAGAAGGAGCCGCCGTGGCCGGGGTGTCCCAAGCTCTGTGTCCCCGCAGTGGTGCTACAAGAGGGAGTGTGTGCCCTTTGGGACACGGCCCGAGGGCGTGGACGGAGCCTGGGGCTCCTGGTCATCCTGGGGCGAGTGCAGCCGGACCTGCGGCGGCGGCGTGTCCTCGTCTGTGCGCCACTGTGACAGCCCCAGGTACGTGCCACCCTGTCCCTGCAGCGTCCCCAGCCCTGCAGGTGCCTGGGTGGGGGGTCTCTGTGTGGGGATGGTGGTCAGGACAAACTCAGGCTCTCTCTATATTCTGGTCTTGAATTTGGCAGTTCATTACAAAGGGCGTGGGTGAAAAGGGCTCAGCTGGGAGCTGCCAGCTGCAGCTCAGAGCAGGGCAGAAAGAGAGTGGGGGGGGACAGGAGTTCTGAGAGATAAGAGAGAGGAGAGTAAGAGAGAGAAGTAAGAGGTAAGAGAGGTAAGAGAGCGATTTTCCCGTTTACAACACAATAAATCATCTTCTATGTTGAATATTCTAATTTCCACTAACCAATCTAATACAAGATACAAATTCTCTAACATTTGCATGCAACCTATAGGAATTGCTATATTACCATGTTTAACTGCTTTCTTATCTCTAAACCTTATCTCTGATCCTTCCTATCATACTTGGAGAGGATATCTGCTGGCTTTTTGGTATTTGTGGCATTTGGCATTATCTAAACAAAGAGAAAAGACCTTCAAGAATTCACATTGTTGCTCCCAGCCACACAGCTGAAAACTGCTATCATTTCTATCTCGCTTATGGTTTCAAAATCTTTTGCTAAGCGCTCATATTTATAAGGTTTTCCTGGTTCATCCCTCCCAACAGTGACTCCACCACCTCCCCAGGCAATGCAGAGTCACTGTGGGAAGGGCACAGCAGGGTACCCCATGCCCTGGCACCATCGTGGCTTTGGCAGCTGTGCCCCCAGCAGCAATGGGTTTGGGGACCATTGAGGGTCCAGGCTGCAGTCTAGGACAGGAGGTATTCTCAAACCAGCCCCTGCTGCCAGGAGGAATTTCCTCCAGGAACTTCCAAAGGCTCCAAGCCTTTTGGGCTGTCCAGTTAAGAAGAGCTGAAGGAATGGGCAGGAGCTGCAGATAAGGTTAAAGAAAACAATGAAAATCTGCAGCCCAGCTTGTTGTGGTCACATAGATGGGTCATGCTGGGACTTAGGAGGATACAGCTCCCAATGAACTTTGTGGGGTTTTTTATTTAATGGCTGGGAAACTCTTCCATGTGGCTTCCTTGGTGTCAAATAGCATGGTCACTTCACAGGATGACCAGTGTCATCAGGAAAGGCAGGGTCCCCAGATGATCTACATGCCATCCACCACGATAGGAAAAACATGTTTCTTATATATGGAACATTGCTGGAAGTTATACAACCCTCTTGTCTGCCCTGAGCTCTACAACAGCAGCAAAATTACCTGGCACCATCACGAAAGGTGACTCAGGGCTTCAGATTTCGTTTTGGCCTCATCACTGCCTTGTGAGTCCCTAGCAACATTGCCTCACTTCAATTGTCCACCTATCATTAAATCTTTACTTCTTATTAACCCTACTGCAAATTTCAGCCCAGCCTTGGTCAGGGAAATTCAGACAGAGCCTGACAGCAAAGATACCCACCAAAATGCATCACTAAAGAACTGGGAGTATCTTGTGGAATAACAACCCTCCAGAGTGCTCCACACGCTGAGACGTGCTGGGAGAAGGGTCCCCACACATCATGATGCTCATAGAAAGTGAGAACAGGAAGAGCATCCTGTGCAGTGTGAGGTTGCAGAGCAGCTTCTTTGAAAGCAAAGCACCTGCTCTGGCCTCATTCTGCTGAACCCCAGTGATGCTGAGGAGTGCAGATGTACAGGGCTTGCTCTGTGCTCCTGAACGACACAGATCCTGGAGCCACACTGTCTCTGGCTGCCTTGAGGTCCCTCCCTTCATCTCCTCCATCTCAAGGAATGATGCAGACCTGATTCAGGTTGGGAAATTTGGCTTGGTGCTCCTTTCCCTGTCGTAAGTCAGTGGTATGATTTGCACACTGCTACCTCCTGTCCATGCAGGCAATGCCTCCACTTGGAGGGGCAGTGGGGAAAAGGAGGGCCCTGATTTCAGCTGCTCTGCTCTGCCTGCACACTCCTGTCAATCAGCAGGTGACCCATTCAGGGCCATTTATTTCTGGCTGCAACTGAGTTATTTGGAAGCCATTTCAACAGTTGTTCAGACTCCTCAAAATAGGCTGCCTGCAGCTCCAGGCTCCTTGCTCTCCCCTGCTGCTTTCTTCTCTTCCTGAATAATTTACAACACAAAAACCCCCAGCTGCCTGGAGGACATGCACTCACCTCCCCACCTTCATCTCCCAGCACATCTCAGCAAGGGTTTTGGCTTCCATCCTTCTCTAAGTTACTGGGGATGATATCCTAACTGAATTTCAGGGCTCAACAGTTATTAGGGATATGGGGCTTGCTGAGCAGGATTGCCTGTGCCAGACACAACACAGTCAATCTGCCAGGATAGCAGGGAGAAATACAGCTACCAAACACTGCTGGGCTCTCCTGGCTGTGTGAGCAAAGTTCTCAGTCCTAGCAAAATCCAAGGCTGGACTGTTGTCTATTTGTTCCTGGATGGTGCAACCATGTCAGAAGAAATATATTCTTGTGCACTTTGGGAATTTAGTGGTTTAAAAGAATCATAGAAGAATAACATGCATCAGGAGCTTAGAAGGCCACTGAGAGAGGCCAGGACCCAAGTGAGGCCCTACAAAACAGCAGCAAGAGGATCCAGCACCTGAGGAGCCAGAAGTGGAGGTCAGGCTGCCCCAGGTGTTTTACAGAGACTGTTTCAATTGTCTCATTCAATCGCCATGGGTGGAAAAAATAATCTAGCTAGATGTCCAAAACCTCCCCACAGGAATTCCAGCTTCCTTTGTCTCTGTGCTATAAATACCCCAGTGTGCAAAGGGTGAATGTAGAGCTGTGAGTGGCAGCTGGGGGCTTATGTGAGGATCAAGAGACGTTTAGCCATTGTTAAATGAAGTGCCACGGGCTGGCTCATGCCCATGCCCGGGTTCTTTGGTGTTTCCCCACTCAAAGCCAGCTCCAACAGGCCTTGCTGGGTGCTGGGCAGGAAGAGGCAGCCCCCCAGCACGGCGTTTCCCCAGCTCATAGGTGCAGGACAAGGCGAGAGTACAGGGAATTTAGGAAAATCTGTCAGCAAGACTCTCCCCAGCCAGGCACCAGCTTTTAGCTGCTCCCATTTCCCAATGTGTGCCCTGGGCCAGGGCGTGGTGCAGGAGATGCAGAGACACTGAAATCAGAGCAGGGGAAGGTGTCAGGTTTTGCTGAGCACAAGTCAACCTTGGGCTTCCACCCCCAGTTTTACTGCTGTGATAGTCCCTGTGATCCTGCCTCAATAAACATGGGACACTCACTCCAGGCAATAAATCCAGATAATAAGAAAGATAGGATGAAAATGTAGGCACATGGAATTTTATTTTCTGCTCTGTTATTACCTTCACTGTCTGTAAAGGAAAGTTTTCCAGGAGGAGCATACCTCTAGCTAACTCAGTCCAGGGAAAAGCAATGGCATTCACAATGCTGCTTCTAATATTACACTTCCCATCTACTAATCCTCAGTGCTTGGTCTCACAGAAGGAACCTCCCAAGTGTTTTCCCAGCCAAATAATTAGCAGTGATGCTAACAAATGAATAGAGAATCAGGGAAATAGTATTTTGTATTAGCTGCTTTCTTGTAGGATATTACAGCCCCTAATTAGCAGAGTCTGATTGTTCTGAGGGCCCACAGGATATGGGTTTGTAAGTCAATGTGCAACACTGTTCCAAGCAAAAGCCACAAGGGATATATCTACAGGAGAGCTGCAGATGGCCCCAAGCTTGCTGCCTGTCCTGTCTGGTGTTCTGAGGGCTTTGGTGTGTGGAAAAGCATGAGAAGCTGAGAAACTGTGGGGTTCTCCTTCAGGCTATGGTAACAGACCAAGTAAAACAGTGGTGTAAAAAGGACAGCAAATCAGACAGGGCAAGGGGCTGGCTGCAATTGAGCAAAAGAGGGTTTAGGATAGACAGGAAAAGTGGGTGAAGCACTTGAACAGACTCCCCATGGAAATTTCAAGACCCCTCTTGGAAGATTCCTCTGATCCTACCTGGCTGGTAGAAGTCTGGGGAGAGCTCCCTGGCCATCATTCTGGCTATGCCTGATTCGTTGTTGGCTGCCTGAGCTGCCTGCTCAGACCCTTCAGCCTTGGCTTTGGCATGAGCCGTCCTGCAGAGAGAAGGGGGGAGAACAGTGAGCACCCTCTGAGCCAAGGTCATCCCAGCTCACACAGCAAACCCGGGCTGGCACCAAAACTGGATCAGCCCATCTGGCATAGCAGCACTCAGAATCTGCCCACATGACCCAAAAGCCTACACTCAGGGAGAGAAGTGCAGATTTTCAGCATGGAAGGGGCCCAGATGCTCAAGAGTGAGGTGGAAAGCCTGCACATAGGGAACAGGCAGGTGGATTTGCAAATGTGAGCGTGTTCACATGCTGCAGGGAGGCAGCAGGTGCTGCAGAATGGGCTCACTGCTGTGCTGCTCAGAGGAATGACCAAGGCATCACACAGGCATTGCTGGTGGCTGAATTCCTCTGTGTGTCACCAGCCCTGAGCTGCTGCACCTCACCAGAGGCAGTGTGCCCCTGCTCAGCACACAAGATGGCTTTTCCCAAAATTTCTCTCTTGTAGCTCTCCACAAAACAACACACCTTGTCCAGGGCTCCTTTACTGGCTGCAGCCTGACGGACTGATCTCAGCAGAGCTGTTGTCTCCCTGCCAGCTTGGCTCTCTGAGTCCTCTGCTCCTTCCCAGCACATCTCCTCCTTGCTCCACAGGGCTACAGGCTATGGGAGTTATTTTACTGGCCAGCTGTCATATTCCTCACATGCCTCATGCTCGGGGCCCTATGATCTTCTTGCTAAAAGCAGGGCTGGCTTTACAGCCCAGCTGCTTGCAGTCTGGGAAGGAGCTGACTTCAAACAGCAACACTGCACCTTAAAAATAAGGGTGGGTGAAGCACAGTACGTTCAGCTGCTTTTGCTGCATTCAGGTCTTACCGAGAGCTGCCTTCCCCATGCTCTCAGTGTCATATTTTCTCAGGCTCCCCATATTCCCTGTTTCACATTTTGTGTGATAAGCAGTTAGCATTCCTGAAACACCAGTTCAACCTAAATTACAACCTTTAATGTGGTCTTAGGGTGTCTGATGAGCCCTTTTCAGATGCAAGTTGGTATCTGGTCATGGTTTAGGACAAAAAAGGAGGAAAAAAGCAGTTCTCATTCCTGCAGTGAAAACACTCCAGAGGAATTTTTGGACTGTTAGTCATGAAATGAGGATTGATTCCTTCCCATTAAACTGAGATGCAGTAGGCAGACAACACAAGCTGAAGTCTGAATACTCAACAGGTGCAATGAAAAGGCAATAGAAATGCTGTTCTGAGACCCTTACAAGGCAGAAGATATACACATATGCCATTCTGAGTAGCTGCAGGGAAAGAACTAAAAGTAGGGCATCAATCCCAACTGATACAGGCAATAGTGTGACTTGACAAGGGGCCAAAAACACTCCTAAAGGGCCCTGTGATAGAGAAGAGGCTGCAGAGCTGCTGTGGCTCAGCCTGTCCCTCCCTGGGATGACATCCCACTCTGCAGGAGCCATGATTCACCTCCTTGCCCACACTCACACGTTATCACCCTGCTTTCTCTGCAGGTTCAGCTGCCTGGGATTGCAGTCATTCTTGGTCTTTTTATCCAAAATTATTACAGCTCCTGAAAAACCCAGAGACATGATGAGGCAGAAAATAGCATTTTTAGGCTGCTGCTTGCAAGCAGGGGGTCTGAGCCAGTCCTGAACAGAGAAAGCACCTCCTTTTTTGGTAGCATATAATCAGTGTGATTAATTCCACTATAATCTGGCAGGGGCTGAGGGGGATGTGTCTGTGCTGTCCATGCCTGGGGGATCAGAGTGGGCTGGGTGTGCTGTGCCTGGGGCACACAGCCTGCCTGGCGCCGGCCCCAGGGAACAGGCTTGAAGGGAGGATCCAGCCCTTCATACTGCAGGACATGCTCCAGGCCCTGCCTTTGTCCTGCTGCTCCTGGAGGATGAGATTCACCATCAAGAGATAAAATTCTCCCTTTCTGCTGCTCTCTGAGCCAGCCAGACAATCAGCCCACTGGCCCCAGCTGGGGGAACAGCAAGCAGCTCCTGGCAAGTGCTTTCCTCAAAGTAGCTCCCAAAGAAGTAATCTGGAAATGCACTAGATGTGGGGTCTGCTCTCACTAGTAAGGACAGAACTGGACATGTCACCAAGTGGGTGCAGATGGCTCCTGCATGCTCAGCTCTTTCCCAGAACCTGGGGACAACACAAGAGACCAGCCTGGGGATGTTGGAAGTTGAGGTAGCTCCCAGTCATGCTTTTCTTCTGCTGGAGTTTTGCTTTCCTCCAGAGAAGCTGCTGGATGCTATTTGATGGCAATGCCTGCAGATGGAGAGATGGCAAGACCAAGAAGATCCAGCCTGGGTTGCAGAGGCTGCAGTGAGGATGCTGTGGGTGGTGGGGAGCTGAGCCACCTCTGTGAGACACCCCAGCCCCAAGAGTAGCAGGGCTCTACAGTGAGGGGTGTGAGGGCAGGACACTCTGGGGCAGCTCCTGGGCAGCACACACAGAGCAGTGACAAGAAGCTGAGCAGCACAACTTTGGCATCCTGCACTGCTCATGGCAGCTCTCACTCTGTGGGACACAGCTGGCCTCTGCTTCTGTCCCCCTGCTTGCAAAGTCATCCAGAGGTGTTTGATTTGGGGGGACTATGGGCAACACAGCTGCACTTTCAAATCTGGCTCCTCCAGCAGACCACAAGTCAGCCCTGTGGGCATCCCAGGAGAGCACTGCTCCCACAGCCAGCACATCCCAGGAGAGCACTGCTCC
>JAOTQP010001652.1:65611597-65623200 GCA_026413545.1 Cichladusa arquata
ACGGGGAAGGGGAAGGGGAAGGGGAAGTGTTCATGTGTTTTTATAAAAACACAATTCTTATTTGACTGGGTTTGTTCCCATTCCAGCAATGTGAGCATTACTGGTATTTCTAGAATAATTTTCACACCTGCTGTAATTTTCAGCATCTTTTTCCTGTACACGTCTAGAAGTGCTTTGGTCAAGTGTTCCTAGTCATAAATGAAAAAAAATCTGAGAACACAAGTTTTATCTGCATGAAATACATGCAACAGAATTTATTCAAGACCATAAGAGAAACACCAGCTTTTAATTAGCTCAACACCAGCAGCGTTGTTATGATGTTTTGGACCTATGTAAAAGATTATCCAATAGACCTCACTCTATTCATGACAAATTTCTGTTTGTTTTGGCAACTTTCCAAAACTGTAAAAAAACAAACCACAGTCCATCCCTTAGAGCAGATCTAAACATTTCAGCCTTGTAGTGAATTGGTGTTTTCAGCTGATCCAGTCTCCTTGTCCTTTTGCCCAATCTCTGAGGCACCACAGGAGCCTCAGGCAGTGGTTGTGGTGCTCCTCCCATCCTTCCCTTTGGGAATTCAGCACAGAACAGGGAGCAGAACCATTATCTCCAAAGATTCTGGTTTCCCTCCAGAACTCTCCACTTGCCTGACATAACATATGTCCATATTCCCTGCCTAACATATGTTACTAAACTGTGAGTGGGTTTCTAAAAACATGCTTTACTGTTCTTTTCATTTATGCATATCTACGGTGCAGTTGATTTTTACATAAAATACCTCTTCCTAGGCTACAGATTTGATATTTGTTTCCTAGATAGGTGAACTGATGAGCAAAAGAGCATTGGATGTTTTGTTTATTTAAAATATTTATGTCAGATTAGCTGCAATAGTTATACAGACAACCATATTTAGTGTATTTGTAGTTAATTTTCAAATAGTATTCTTCTCTCAAGGAAAAACTTCTGAGTAAGTGACAATTAACTCCAAAGGAAATTTTGGATTTAATTCTATCCTTAGTCACTAGACAACTCAATACATCTTTAAATCACAAATCGTTGAGTGTTTGAGGGTGAAGCTTTGCACCACCTTGGGTTAATCAACTGCCAACTCCATCCTGCTTTTTTGACATTTTAAAACCTTTTAACACTGCACTAATGAGAATTTCACTGTTATTTAACTGAAAAAAGGGGTGCTGCATAGCTGCCATGTAGGCTGAACACACATGGCACAGCAGAAGATGCAGACAGGATGTGAGGATGAATATGTATGTGCTACTTAATGCACAGACACCCAAGGGTGAATTTGCAGATTGAAGGGAAGAATTCTGTAAAAAACAACCAAAATATCCCACCAGTCCTTTAATGAGCACAAGAAGGATACTTTGATTTCCTGCTGTATATGATTGATAGCACTGTGATTCTGTATTTCAGGAACCTTTAATCCTTGCTCATCCTCAACACACATGGACTCAGCAGAGGGCAAAGATTTCTCCTCTCTGATACACAGGGGAAAATGTTCTTGCCATCAGGATGTTAACCCAGGACAAGGGAATCCTGCTTTTAATTCACTTCTCAATGCCAGTAAAGCACCTGGTAGGTTACTAAGCACCAGCTTCATTACTCTCTTGAAACCAACAGAGAAAAAAACTCCTTTCTGCCTTCAAGAGCTGTTGTCATGATAAATGTTTTTAAAGTTACAGGAAGTTTTGTAACAGATATTCCTTACAGTGACTTCAGACAAATCTGCTAAAGATGAGGGTAGATGAGCAACTGCAGGAGAACCATTCATAATAAATACATCTGTTCATCCAGAAATGTCTTTTAAAATTCTGCTATAAACCCAGAAGTCATCATAAAACTCATCCCTGAAATTTAGCAAGACAGAATACATTCACAGAGTTCTGCAGGCAGACAAAGTATATAAGTACAAACAGGAGGTTTCTTCCTAAATATAGAACTGAATGGTCAGAGGTAGCATGAATTTATTCCTAATCTTTTTGTTTTCAGTGATGTTCCAATGCAAACAGAACATTAAAAATCAAGAGGTATAGATCTTTTTTCAACACTAAGTTCTCAGTTTTCTTATAAAATTAATACATTTTCTAAAATGCTCTTCAAATACTTTTATTAATGGGGAAGTTTTTCTGACTGTGTTGATTTCCAAGGCAAAGTCTCTTGGGATTTCTTCAGTAACCCAAAAAATGAGCATCAGTATGATGAGTGAATTGGCTGAATCCTAACCAGGAATCAATTTCTTGCTCTTCTGGAAGGGAAGAGTAGCAAGGCAAGATTTGCATTTAAATCCTTTTGTGGTAGTCTGTTTTACCTAATTTCTTTTTTCATTATTTTCAGAAGAGCCTTAATAATAAAAGTAGTTGTTTTCCTTGCTTTGCAGCCTTCTTGATGTTTCTACAAGTTGCTCAAAATGAAGGAAAATGCCAAAGCAAGCCCCATTTCCTATTCAGAGAACTTAAATTCTGAGTAAATATTGCACGAGGGGAATTTTGACATCACCATAGCAGTGACCAAACACTACAACACATACTGGGAGAACCTTGAAGATGCTCAAAATTTAACTGATTCTGGCCATGAGCTACCAAGTGACAAATTTCAAGTTCTTCCTTCTTTGAGCTGGAGTAGAGAGCTCCAGACTTCTTCCCACCCCAAATCCAGCAGTAATTCTGTAGGAATTTGGGCACACCTGGCTTTCAAGACCAGCCAATGCCCTTTGAGCAGGATCCCAAATCTCCTGAGGGGCTGGTGAGTGGCTCTTTGTAGTGGCAGCAGAGGGTGATGCACAGCCCAGGGGCCAGGAAAGTTTTCCCAAATGCTGTGGGGCAGGATGGTTTTTATAAGTCACAGTTTCCCTTCAGGAACAGGAGTGTGTGGGGAAGAGTTTCTGCTGAGGAGGGACCTGTGGAGCCAAAACACATCAATCAAAGCTGAAGAAAGCACATTTTATCCCAGCACCTCTGAAGAAATCACATTTTATCCCAGCACCTCGTCATCTTTGCACTTCATTTCCCCATGCCAGTTGTTAATGTCACCTCTAAAGTCCCATTAAAAACAACTCCTTCAGGGCCTGGGTTAGGTCTCTTCAGAGCTAACCAAGCACCCTTTGGAATGCTGTATAAATATTCCTATCAGACCCTGAATGAAAAGTTAATAAATTCCAAAATTGTCCTCTGTGGAGCAAGAGGGGAGCAAATGCAGCAGGCACTTAAAGCAAATCATAATTCACCATCTGAAAATATGCAACATTAAGCACAGCCATATTTTAAATAGCAAGAATTACTTTGCAGGGCTGGAGAGGTTATAAACCACATCTATTTGTATTTCAGGAGCACTTACAACACTTTGTTTTGAAAGCTTTCTATTATCTTGTAAAATCAGCTCAGAAAAGACATTGTTTTGTCATTGTCACCACAATGATGGCACCAACTTGTCTGTCTCTGTGCTTTGTTCTCTTTATTGAGAAACAAAGATCCCTCATACTTTATTCTTTATTTCCACAGGCACTGAGTGGGGTGCAGCTCTCAAATGGGAAAGACAACTGCTCTAGAGAAATTAGATGCTCTCAAAAAACACCCCAGAAATATTCTTCTGACCAAGCAGGATGTTACCTTGCCCCTAGTTCCTTCTCATCCTTGGTGCCTTGCTTTGATTCCTGCAAGTGGAGGCTTCTCAAGCATCCTTGGATGCCTGAAAATTCTGGATACCTGAAGGAGGAGTGTTCAGTGATCCTGAGCTTGCACACCTTTGGTTGTTTTTTGTTTTTTTTTTTAATCAAAATGTACTGAAGAGAGCAGCTCACACAGAGCTGTGGATCTGGCCATGATCACTGTCAAGCTTCTTTGGTCCTGGATTCTTAAAATATTAACCAACTGCAGCCTCTGCATCTTTTGTGTGAGTTGTAATTGATTCATGTGCTTCTCTGTCACCTTGGCACATTTTTAACCCAAGGTCAAAGCTACTTGATTATGATTATCTTCAGTCTTCAATATCTTCCAAATGTTCAGAGCTCTCAAGGGGAGAAGAGCCAAAATACAATTTTTTAAAGTTCATAAAATTGCTTGTGAAAATAAACAGTAAGAATTCATCTTCTATCACCAAATATTCCCTTTAATCCACTGGTGTCCAGGAAGAGGTTCCTGGGGGAGGGGTTGTCCTCATGGCCACAGCTCACAGGAACTTTTTGAACTTTGGAAATATCCAAACCCCTTCTAGACAAGGTCAAAGCACGCAAAACCACTTATTTTTCCCTTTCCCTTCTGTAGCAAACAGCATAAAAATTTCATCAGTTCTATCTCCTTTCAGCTTTGCCTTCTAGAAATAATAATAAAAAACTCCAACCCCCTTCAGCTTTGCATTTTATCAACTGCATTACCCAAGGGTGGGATTGATGATGACCCAGCCTGGGGTAAATAAGGAACACATGGATGTTTTCTGCACTTAAATTGGCAGCCCTGGGACATGGATTTCCAGAGTGCCACCCCTTGGAGCAGATCAAGTTAATTCAACAGATTTGGAAAGTCTCATATCAGCTGGGACATCATCTGCAACATCCCTGACAAAAACGCCTCTGAGCTTGGCATTGGTCAGTAGGAATCATCCTTGTGGGCCAGAAGAGATCTGACAAATTTTCAGATTTAAAAAAAAAATGTGCAAACAACTCAAATTTGTTGGTTCTGGAATATCAAACCTGAAACCTCCCAGTTACAAACAAATGTGTTTTCAAACAAGGATAATTAAAGACTCATTTTTAACTTCTGGGTTTTTCTCTTTTTGTATTTCAGGAACTTTACATTTGAAGGAATTTGAAATTGGACCTTAGGCCTGGAAACTGGGTATTTAGAGAACTTAAATCTCCAAAGCCAGCATGACAGATTGAATTTACAGAAACAGGAACCTTCCCCTTCCAAAATCAGTTCAGCTGGCACGGTGTGCCACAGAGGAAAGATGTGCCTGAAGGAAAGGGACTCTTTCCTGGTGAGGGTAAAAGTCACCATTCAGCACTGGATGAAATAGTAACAGCTCAATAGGGTCTTACACTGGTGTCAGGGTTTCAAAGACGGGGTGAGGATGGAAGGAGGGAAGGACACTGGACAGCAAATTGAAGTGAACCAGCCACAGAACAGAGACTTCATTGCTTCCAAGAAAATTCCCTGGAGGGTTTAAAGGATTTCTAGGCTTTATCCTATCCCAGTTTTTAAAAGCAAAAGTTATGGACAGACTGGAAGCTCTGTCTTCTGCTCTGGATTCAGGCTCACAGCCATGAAAAGCTGCACTGTTTTGGAGTCATAAAACCACAGAGTGGTTTGGGTTGGAAGAGACATCAAAGATCATCCAGTTCCACCTCCTGCCCTGGGCAGGGATACTTTCTACTATCCCAGGTTGCTCCAAACCCTGTCCAGCCTGGCCTTGGACACTGCCAGGGATCCAGGGGCAGCCACAGCTTCTCTGGGCACCCTGTGCCAGGGCACTCCTCATCCTCAAAGGGAAGAATTCCTTCCTAATATCCATTCCAAACCTACTCCTTTTCAGTGCTAAGCCATTTCCTGTGTCCTGTCCTTCCATCCCCTGTCCCCAGTCCCTCTCCAGCTCTCCTGAAGCCCCTTTAGGCACTGGCAGGACCTTTCCTGGAACCTTCTCTTCTCCAGGTGAGCACACCCAGGTCTCCCAGTCTTTCCTAATAGGACACATGTTCCACCCCTCTAATACTTTCTGTGGCACTTTTTTGGACCTGCTGCAACTAAAAGAAGGGCATGGACAACCTGCTTACAGCCATGGGGACACCAGCTCTGTGTCCCCAAGCCACTGCCCTTGACTGCAGACACCTTTTGCAATCCAGCCCAGCTGCAGCTGGTGGTTCAGAGTTTGTGTTCTCATCTACAGGGATGGAGAGCCTGCAGTGCAATGTGCAGCCATTCCTGGCTGGCTGCTGGGCTGCTCCACAGCTGCACTTCCATGTGAGGAAACGGGGCAGCTTCACAGCCCTGACTCCTCTTTGACCTGTAGCTGCTGCAGCATCATGAGAGCTGAAGGTCACGGAGCCTTTCGGCTGATGGGTGGGCAGATGTGCAGCCAGGACACATCTGTCTGAGCTTCTGGGTGCTCTGGGGGCTTTGCTGGAAGCTGCAGGAAAAATCAGAGAGGAGGCAACACTAACACCACAGTAAAGGAGAACTTGTGCTCACTGAAAGATCAGCATTAAAGTCCCCAAAGCCACTCAGAGACACCTCTCACTGATAAAGATATTATTGATGCACTCCAGTGCCCTTCCTTAAACTGTGTCTGTACCTGGGGTGATGGGAAATATATTCAAAGGACAGAATGGAGCTATTAGTTTTTATTCTTCCTTTAAAAAAGAAAAAATAAGAAAGATTGCTGCATGTGTTTGGGCCAGATCCACCTAATTCATGCAGACAGTCTCCATGGCAGGGCAGCATCCTAGGAAAATTGCAAAGCTTCTTTCTGACCTTTTCCAGCCTTCCTCTTACCCATCTTTTAATCTCAGACTCCAAACATCTCCCCATCCTCCTCTCTCCCCCTTGAATACGCACTTTCTTCTGTATCTGACTACTACAGACATTCTATTTCAATATTCACTTGCTTGCTATAAAATGCTTCAGTTCTTTTCAGGCTTTCCTCATTGGACATGTTTTTTAGGAACTACTCTGTATCTTAAAAAAGTAATTTTCTCCAAGATAAGGGTTTCTGAATGTGTTGTTCTCCCTGTAGACACCCAAATAGCCTCACAGAGCACAACCTCTTAATGTTGACTTCCTTTCAGAAACTGTTCTATCTAATTAGTGGCTCACCAGAGACCTTCCTAAGCCAGACATCCATCTGAGGAAAAAATCACTTATGATTGCTACAGACTGGAAAACCCAGAAAGCCACAAGAAGAAAGAAAATTTTCTGGCTAATAATGTGCCCTCACGAGACCAAGTTTAGCTCTATTCTCTGAAACCACTGAAAAGGCACTAAATTAAGCTTGGAAACTGAAGGGAGTTCATCTGGAAATGGCTGGAGGAGGAAAGGAAGAAGTTTGGTCAGCAGAGGTTTCTGTGGATATTTCCATGTCTTAAACCATAGTGTGTGATCTCCCTATTTAACCTCCACAGCTCCAGAGGTCTGAAATTTGCCATCTTTGCACATAACTTGCTGAGTACTGAGTGTTATTTTGGTGATCCTGACGTGGCTTCCCTAGACTTGAGTTTCTTGACTCCACAAGACTCCTCAGTCTGAAATGCAGAGAAGACCCCAGAATGGCAACAGCACTGCTTGATTTTCTGCTGTGTTCTTTTTCCAACTGAAAAGAGACTAATTAGCCTCTCTTCTGTACATGTGTTCTTTGCACTCACTTAAGGAAAGAAACGTCATCAGCTACAACTTCATCAGCTCTTCCCCAGCTGCCCACTTCTCAGCCTGCTTGATATTTCTTACCTCATTAACCTTTAACCTAAAGATAAAAGTGTTTATTGATTTATTTATTTGATTACAGAAGGCAAATGATTTCTGAACCTGGTTTTGTAACTGCTAAAAGATCTGTGACCAAAAGGAAGATTACTATTAGTGTCCTTTCCAAAAAACGGGATCTTCACAATGAAAAAAATCCCAAATTAGCAGCATTTCTCCACAGTGGAAGTGTCAGATGCTGACCCTGCCATGAGTCAGTGTCTGAACGGGCATAAATCACAGAGAGTGGTATTGATTGACTTCAGTCACGCTGCATAATTCATCAGGGTGAGCAGCATGATCATGCATTGCCCCTGGACAGCACAGCAGCTCCTGCAGCAACCTGAGATTTTGTAATTTCAGAGCCTCAGGGCAGTTTTAGCCAACGTGTTCATTCCCACAGCAGTGGGGTGAAGGACATGGCCCAGATGAGAACAAGTGAACCATTAAATGTAAGTAATTAGAATATTTATGACCATAAATCCATGAAGTTAGGCTGGAATAAAAGCAACCATTTTAGAGTTTTTCTATGAAGCACTTACTTTGGCTTGACAAAGTGGAATTAAATGAATGCTGAAATGTTCTTTTGTTTGTTTGTTTGTTTGTTTTTGTTATATGCTCCAATGTTGTATTATTTTGTCAAGACAGAGTTTCTTTATTGAAGAAGTCTTTAACAAAAGGAGTCAGAGTCTACAACTGCAGCCCAGATTTATGGACTGAACTGAGAGGTCCTTGAATTTATTTACATTAGTCTTCCCTGTAAAATCACTGAAGGAGGTCAGGCATCTCGAGAGTCTTCTTTGCTTTTAGAAGAGCCAAATAAATCACCTGCCAGACGGATTTTCTGTAGGGAGAAAAAAATATAAAAAAAAAAAAGCTTAAAAAAAAAATCAGCTTCCAAATTTAGGCATCTAATTTTGGACCTGGAAGGTGAAAAACAGATCATTTTCCTTGTTGGTTTCCCAGAGTAACTTATCACTCTGCAGTGAATTTCATGGTTCCCTGCAGAGCATTCAGGTAGTTAAAGCTGAGGGCAGCTGGATGAAGAAGAAAAGTCTGGGCATTGGGAAGAAAAGAGAACAAGTACTGAAAGCAGAGCATGAATGAAGATGGTCAGGTCTTTGCCTTTAAACTGACAAGTATAACTCAAGAAAGTAATAGGAATATCCTTAAATCACACCAACCTTCTAGCTTGACTGATTTTCTCTGATTTTCCCTCACATGTGAACAGAAGGAGTCAAAGAAAGTTTTTAAAGATCAAGTGTAGATGAGGTACATGACCTCCTGTTGCAGCAGTATTTTTCCAGCACACAGAGTTGCAGTGACAGAGGTCAGGTGAAGCTAAGAGCAGGTGTGATGTTAAACTCCTGGATCATTGGGTAAGTAAGAAAACAGGGACAGTGGGTAAGGAATAAAACAGGGCTTGCACAAAGGTAAGTCAGTCAGGGTAATTGAGTTGAACAGCAGTTATTAAAAGTCCTCTTTATTCATCTTTGAGTTAAATTCCTCTCTGACTCCAGTGGCAAACTCCAAGTCTCACAGATTTGTGAGTAGGTATGTAGAACATACTTATTTTAATATTTCTGGACAGACTTCAAGAGAACCAGTGTTGCCTACACAGGCACATTCAGACCTGTGCCTCTGAGCCTTTGGATTTACCATCACTAACACTTCATTTTCTTCCTTCCAATCCATTTCAATGAAGGTCTTAATTTCACACTCCTGCTCAGAGAACTGAAATTAAAAAGAGAAGCTTTCAGACCAACAAGAAACCTTTTCAAGCTGGACACAATCCACAACACATGAAAAGTAAGAAATACAGTCACTTTTGAACAGTTCAGGGTTTGCGTGCTGGAAGAATTCCTTGAGTTTTCAAGCAATGTCAATACCCTGCAGCCTGCTCCAGGTGCCCATTCCTGTGGGATGTATTTTAGATCGGAAACAGAATTAATGATGTGACAGTACCAAATGTATGCTGGGCCATGCTAAGGAGACCTCTGACTTCACATAGTTGTGCTGACTTAGCCCATAGCAGCAGCAAGTTAAAACAATCTTAGACTTGTTTTTAAATTTGGACTTATTTTTGGAATAGGAGTGAGGCCTGTGGTAGTTTTATGCTCTGATTCATTCATTTTCTTAAACCATATTTTGTATCTCAGTTAATTTTACAAGTTGTTGATTTTTCTAACCATATGAAAAGACTCATGCAAAAAGACAGCACAGACTATAAAAGATCTTTGCATAACTGTGAAACTCTTTATTACCAAGGGGGGAAAAAAAAAAACCAAACAAAAAAAAAACCAAACACAAATCACATTTGCAAGAAGCATATGGAAGAGATGAGGGTAGACTAAGTTCCTTGTGCACAATCAGTATGACTTTAGTCTTGTGTCTTCATGGTCTTGAGCAAAGCCTTTCAGCAAGATACACTCCAGTGAAGATGGAAACAGTGAGTGATCCCAAACACAAAATGCCAAAGGAGAGCTGTGTTTGTTTCTGCTCTCTCCCACTTAATGAGCAGATTTCCACAGCTACCATGTGCCCTCATGCTCATCCCAAATCTTCCCTGAGTGAAGGGACAATTAAGGCAACAGGTGAGTGCTGCAGCACTGATGTTTTTATTCTAAGATGGAGATCTGGAGAGAGTTTATGCATAATGGAAGATAAATTCAAGAGCTGGTTTGTTTTTTTTTTTTTTTAATAAACTGTGTCCTGTTTGTAGCAACTTGAAGCTGCTGATGGGAGATTTCCTTCTGTCCTGATGATTTTCCTAGTGGATATTCAGGTAACTCCTGATATAATGATAGCTGGGCCAGGAGTTATTGGAGGTATCAGAGAGAACATATATGTCTTTGCCACCACACACAGGAATTCCAGGCTGGAGCCATGAATTCAGTATGAGGGCAATTAAACTGACAGGTTTGCTGCAAGTCTTCAAATCTGTTCAAGATACCATAAATTCCAGTAAACCCTCAATCTCACTTGACGTCAATCCCAAGTGAGAAACAAGATCTTGTCCAGGTGATCCCTGACTCTGACTAAATTTCACAGAATCCCAGGATGGGTCAGGGTGGAAGGGACCAACTTTGCAGCCTCTACTGGTCCCACTCCTGGAGCTCCAGGTCTCTCTTTTGCTCTGAGAGTTTCCTGACCAACCAAAGTCTGTGGAATTGCCCATGGTCTCTGCTCTCAGGAAGAGAAGTGTCAGGGGGGTCACTTTTGGGGCCATATTGTTCTTGTAGACTTTGCTGTGAGCTTACCAGAATGGATGTTTGCAGGTGACAGCACAAGATCTCCAAAATCTGCCAGCAAATTCTGCATTTTACCATTTTCTACTCTGAAGGATGTTCTGCACGTCTGTCTAATTATAGCAAAAACTGTACAGATTATGTCAAAACTGCCCACTATTATCCAGGCTGTACCAGCCACAGCTGACAAAATATGCACATCTCCTAATTAAGAACATTTTAAAACTGACTTTTTTAAATTAAGAAAACCTCCCTACCTCCACTTTTTGACAAGCTAGTCTGAGATTCTCGGAGGAGGAGAAGGACAGCAGGAACATTTTAGATTTCTTCCCTCATTTCCTACCTCTACAGAGCACTAAAATAAATTACAATGTGCAAACAATACGTCAGAAAGAAGGGCTTTGGCTTGACAGATTGCAGGGCACAGCATTAAATATAATTGTGTTGTTCTGAAGATATGAAGTACAGAATGTAACACACTTTAAATGCTTTGTTATTCCTGAGATCTCTAAATGTTTGGACACCCCAGGTGATAGCTTAATTCTTTTACCCATTGAAGTCACTTTGTAATAGAGCAGAACACAGCTTTGCTACTGGTACAGGAGGACTTGTAGCTTGATTTCCTCAAATTTCAATCTATGCTGGGGATAATGTGAACAAAGGCAGAAATTCCATCTGGATTCCTTATCAACATATGTCTTGGGTTGCAATGCAGGATATGACCAAAAGTATCTATTCTAATACCATCTGTTAAAAAATGGGTGGGGCAGTGATCCTTATCTCTGTGGGAGATATCTCCTGCTAATGGGCCATCTTTAAAACCAGCTGGGGCAATCATCTTTATCTTTTCCACAGCCCATCCTCCCTCCAGGAGATATCTCCTGTTAATGGCCAT
>JAOTQP010001652.1:65625052-65704937 GCA_026413545.1 Cichladusa arquata
TATATTTTCCAGGAGCTTGATCTGTAAAAACTGGATATGGCTAACAAAAAATAATCAAGGAACAAGGTTAAAGGCATTTGATTTGCAAGCAGGCCAATCTGTAGGGGGAAAAGACTAAAAATTCAATATCTTTTTGATAACACTTTGACATGGAAATTATTGTTAAAGCAATTCATAAGCCTTGATGAAAACCACTTTGAAATTGAGGTGAAGAAATTTTCTGTTTCTGAGGTGGATCAGAGTCCCCCTCAGTTAAAATCAGTGAAAGAGGGACTTCAAGAAAAAAACATTTTGATGTGTTTCGTGAACCTGATGTTTGGAAAAAGGGAGAACAGTTGTGAGACACCAAGACTCTTTTTGTAAAACATGATAAATGTAAAATATTTCTAGTCACAGATCAAGTGTTAGAACAACTAAACAATTCTATTTCATCATTGGTTCAATAAAACTTATTGATTCCCTGCAGAGGGCAGCTGTTGTTCTCTAAGCTGGCAAATTGCAAAACCTCTTTCTCTACTATCATTCTTTCTTCATACCTTAAATAATGAAGAAACTGCAAAATTATTTTTATGTAGTCTCAAAAACTCTGGGAGAAATAAAAGGAATTTCATTTCACATCATGTGTTTAAGATATTCCTTATTCGAGGAGCCACATCTCCAATCCCTGCCCTGCTGTTTTCAGATGCAATTTCAAGCTTTCCTCCAGTTTTATTTATTCATTATTCTAAGCATTAATTAGTAAATCCATTGCTCAGAGTATGCTGCCCACTAATTTCATGAATGTCCTGATTTTCAGCAGTTCTCAGTCTTGGACAGGGTGATGATTTTAATACTTATACTACAACCACTGAAAGATGATAAAGTCTTTTAGCTATTACTCTAGACAGTTGATTTTTTTTTTTTTTTGTTTTTTTTTTTTTGTCTCAAGAGGAAGAGCATGGCCTGAAGTACCAAAATGAAATGTTTAATGGATTTTATCCCGCCCATGTAATATCAAGCCCTAAGTAGTTATGAAAACACCTCCTTGAAGTATGGAATATTATGATGCTCAGAGCTGGTGAGCTTTGAGCATCAATTGTTCAAAATGTCAAACATGGTTTTTCTTCTCATTTGCACCTCAAAGCACAGCTCAGGGAGATAAATATTTTCTTTTGGGTTTGGGTGTCTCTTTTCCTGGCATTTATGAGCACTGCTAATTAAACTGTGAAGGTTTTCACAACTGCTGCTAAGTGGAGGAGGAGTCGCTTGCAGGACAATTTGCTTTGTGAACTGCAGAAAATAATTAAATATTTCAGTTGTTCCTGAATTAGTGAAGCAACTGCTGTGTCAGCTGAGCCTCTGACTTCTGAGGGGCATTGGAGCAGGAGCAGCTGCTCCTTGGGTGAAAACAGGAGCACTCTGGGTTCCTCCTCCATTGCAGCTTCCCTGCTAGGAGCTGCATGTGGGGTTTTTAGGAAGGTGGGTGCTGCCTGAGCTGAAGCTGTCCTGTCCCTCCTGGCTCTCATGGGTAGAGTTGACATTCCCAGCCTTTTTTAACATCTGTGCTGCACACAGCAAGCCAGTGTGGGTTGTGTCATCTCAAAGTGACAGAACTGGGAGCAACTAATGAAAATCCTGCTGTTTCTTCTCATGGAACCACAGGATGGGTTGGATTGGAAGGAACCTTGAAGATCATCCAGTTCTACCTCCTGCCATGGGCAGGGACACCTTCCACTGTCCCAGGTTGCTCCAAGCCCTGTCCAGCCTGGTCTTGGACACTTTCAGGGATCCAGGGGCAGCCACAGCTTCTCTGGGCACCCTGTGCCAGGGCCTCGCTAGCCTAGGTTTTAATTTCTTGATAAATTCCAAATACAATACTCAGAGGTCCTGAGAAAAAAAAATTAGTCTTTCCCTTTAGCGAATAAGATTGATGAATTATTTTTCCCTCTGTAGCTTCAGGATTCCTTCCACAAGCATAGGGAGGAAACCATCTCATCAAGGAGTGGGTTATGGATTTCCTGAGGGTCAGGAGTGTACTAATCACGTTCAGTATGACACTAAGGACTAAATAGATTTAAAGTTATGCTGTGGGAGCCACAACCCTTAATGCAAAGAGATGATATCTAAATAAAGGTGAGACACTGAGAAAAGAAAGGATCAACGTTGTAAATAGAGCAAGCAATGCAGTAGGTGTCACATTGGTCCATTTAGGCAGTGAGAGGACACTGAGAGCAAGGATGTGCTCAGAGAGAGCACAGCTCTGTAATCTCCCCACTGCCTGCACCAATTTTCCAATCAAATGTTTAGTTTCCAGAGCTGAAGGATATCTCACACTGAGACAATCAGGGCCTTGACAGGAGCCAGGGGTGTATCTGACTTGAGGTGGCAGCAGCTGTCCAAACTGTGCTCACCCTGCTCCGAGCTGCAAGATCAGAGCTGCTTTGTCAGCCCTCAGAGCAATTTTCACTTCCAAGGTAGGGTTTTAGCTCAGGGACTTCATATTCGATTGGTTTAAGTCAGTTCCAATCATCCCTTCCCATCATGTTCCCCCCATCAATGCCAGCACTCGCTGTGGTGCCAGTCATGGATAATTGATCCCTTCTGTTTGAGCTCCAGCTCCAGAGTGCAGCACTGAAATCTTGTGAAATGAGTGTTATCAGAGAGAGCAGGGTTTGGAAGAGGCAGTGCCACATCCTGGAAATGGCAGGACCTCAGTGAAAATGCCAGGAGGCTTCTGTAGAATATTGCACATTTCTTCAACAGCACTGAATTCAAAGTCTCTGTTTGGAACCGAGTCCTTTGTTGAGGATGGTTTTGGGATCACTCACTCACAAATACAGGTAGACACACAAAATTACAAGCTTAGGGCTTCTACATCTTGCAAAAAAAAAAAAATCTCAACAGGAAAAAAGACTGTTCCTAGGATTTCTGACAATCCACCGTTGCTCAGCATGCCAAACAGGCCATGTCTGGGGAAAAGTGGTTTGCAATGCTGAAATTTGCAATGAACTCCAGTAAATGCTGTGTAACAGAGTAGTTTAAAGCGTGGCAAACGTTTCAGAAGAGCTTTCACGGGCTCCTCTCTGCTCACAGGCAATTACCAGTTTATAACTCTTCCTAACAGAGATCCCTGTGGTCATAATTGTGGGTTTTCAAGATCTGAGAATCCCAAACATCTCCCTGATTTGCCCAGTGCCGTCATCCTATAATTAGGTTAATAGAAAAGACTATTTTTTCAAAGTCATAATGAACATCTGCAGATTATTGTGGCTGGTTTCTTCTTCAGTGTAAGATACATGGGATGGTACCATGGAAAAATAGGTTTTGTTCAAGTCTAGAAGGTCTGCAGTGAGACAGTTGACCCCTCTTCCTGTCCAGCAAATAAATGGATTAAAATGGATTAAAAGAATTAGAAAGGATTCTTTCATAAGATTAATGATTATAGTCTACTAAGTGTCCTAAATTATGATGGTTTTAATTTATAAACTCATATTTGTTCTTCCTTTTCAAATTTTATTTTTGTCTCAGCTGGCTGAATGGTACTTTAAACATGTAAGGAAACAGTGAGCTTGTGTAACCTGTTCTCATCACACATGGATCACTGGGAAGTTACTGAAAGCAAAAAACAACTCAGCACCACAAAGCTCTGCTTTTAAAATGGAGGTGGGGGGAGGAAAAAAATAGTCTCCAGATGGAACTAATTTAGTCTAACCTTTATATTTTTTTCTTTCCAGTGAGAGCTAGACACCCAGGGCTCTTCTAAGTATTCAAAGAGAACTGGGCAATTTTAAATCATGACTCATCAGGCCTCCTTTACACACCTGCATCAGGAGCTGACTCATCCTCCAGACTCATCTGGGGAGACTCACTTGATTCCCAGCAGATGGCCAGGAATCCTGGAGTGATTAGCTCTGCTGTAGATGTTTGCACTGCTCCTGTTCACACACAGTCTGTGTCCTTCCTTCAGCAGGAGACTGGTTGCAAAGCTGAGATTCCCACCATCCAGATTTTCATGTTTTGTGAACAAGGCTGAGAAGAAGACAGATGAGACTAAGATGAGAAAATATTTCTTTTTTAAATATTTTTATATTGACTCTTCTGGTCACTTGTAATTAAAACCTCTTTCCTCCAAAAATTAAGTGAAAGGTTTTCCATAAAAACATTCCTCGCCCTCCTGTGGAGCCAATCCAGTTTATAGAAAACATTTTCAATGGCAAATAATTGAACTGTTGTCCTTGGTAGTCAACTTGGATAAACAAAAACTCATCAGAAGCTGTTTTCAGAATCTTCAGTCTATGTTGCATTAGCTTTAAACACTAAAAAGGACCAACAGCAACTACTCTCCACCAATTAAATTTACTCCAAAATGATCAACTAGCTCTGTTGAGAATTTCCACTGAGCTTCTCCCACATTATCCATTCAAATCTGATTATAGGAAGCCAGTAGCAAAGTGAACAAAGTCTGTTTTGGAGACTAAGTAGATGTAGAGAAAGGACAGGGAATATTTTGCTATTTCTTGGATCAAACTTGAAACAGGGAGTCCAGGAGACTCTGCAGGCTCTGTGTGCTCTGCACAGCACACATTTTCTCAAAAATAAAACAGGGCTTCCATAGCATTATCAGCAAGTTAAGTCAAATTTGATCCAAAGATTTCCAACAGATCCTCAGTTCTGAGATTCAGGTGTTAGTTTAGAAGGCATGGAACTGAAGTTGTGCGTGTTTCAGTGCACTTAGACATTTTCCCAGCTTGGCTGGTGGATTGAATTCCACCTTCACAGAGGAAAAAACTAGAACACACTGGGAAAAAAGGAAGATGGTTCTCATGTTAGATGAACAGTTCAGATAATATGGGCAGGGAAAAAATGGGCAAGAGTGTTTCAGAAGTGCTAGTCTACTTTAACTCACTTAATGAAATGGTATCATGAACACAGCTTTAACAAATTCTTTTAACCAATGTCATCTCTTCAATCATCTCATCTGCCATTGTAGAGTTTTTTTGCACTGCAGCCACGTAAGATGGTGGCACTTTCCATTTTCCAGAAGCTTCTTTAGCAAATGACAGGAAGACAGACATTTCTATCAAAATACTGATTAGACATATTGATGTCCCAGATGCCAGAATCAAATCCTTGGCATCTGTAACCACGGAGTTGGTGTGATGGCAGCATGTTCACACATTTACTGCTGGGCTTCTCAATCCCAACTTCTCCACCCTTCAAAAACATCTTAAAATCAAGTCATCTTTTAACCTCAGTTCTAAAAACACCTGTTTTTCAAAATCATCTGATTTCCAGATGTTATGTTCTGTTTTCCAGAGGCATATAATCCTATCACAGAATCACAGAATGGTTTGGGTTGGAAGGGACCTTAAAGTTTATCTCATTCCACCCCCTGCCATGGGCAGGGACACCTTCCTCTAGCCCAGGTTGCTCAAAGCTCCATCCAACATGGTCTTGAAGACTGAGTTTGGTCCCTAAAACACCCCCATTAATCTCTAGGCAGAAATTAAGAGGAGGTTTACACACCCTGTGACCATAATTAATTTGTCAAAAGAATAACCCGAACCATCCTGTGATTCTATTATTATGTGATTAAAAATTAGCTGGAAATGCTGAAGGTGGTCTTTTGTGAGGGAGCAGAGAGAGCTGCAACCAGGAATGGGTGCTGGGGATGGCAGATAGTAGGAAACTGAAGTTGGCAAGTGTCACACGTCTTTTAAAAAGCACAGAGTTCCTGTAAGTGTGCTTTTTGCATTTTGAATGTTTCTTTTGAACCAATGCTGAGCTGAACTGTGAAGGAATCAGTGAATTTGTCTGAGGAGAGATGAGAGTGTACAGGGATGAGAAGCTGTTACTGTCTGATCAAACAAATTCTGTATGTCAAAGTTACAGAAGCCTGGAATTACAGCATGAGATAGCCTAAAGATCTGGGAATCAGACAAAACTAAAAATTAATGCGGGGAGTCCCAAAAGTGATTTTGTGGAAAGGAGACAGAATAAATGCAGCCACTGCTCAAGTCTGTGTGATTCCTTTAGTCCTGGCCTTTGGACCTGGTTTATGAATAGTGATGCCAGCAAGGAGCATTGTGCACTCTGTGAGTCACAGAAAACAGAAAAGGTGCTGGGTGCTGGGATACCAGGGGTTCTCTGCTGTTGTTACAATGCCATTATGCCTGGGGTTGTGGAGATCTTGAAGTTGTTCATCTTCCTTTGCAATTTCTGTGTACAAGCACTTAGGAGAATTAATGGTGTTATTTCCTGTAATAACCTCTGAGCCTGAGTGTTGCTCTGATTTAATCACACTCCTGTGTTGCCCACATGGTCTTTTAGGATGTGGAGACTTTGAAAAGCCTTAATGAAAAAAGCCAAAGCCTCTGATGAGTCACAGCTGGTTACTCATAGGTGGGATTCATTCCTAAAGGGGTTGGTTGCCCCCTTGCAGACCTGCCCTTCAAAATTCCCAGGAGTTGTCATGCTTTCTCCCACGCTGCCCTTAAGAGCAGGAAGAGCCCTGTAAATATCCACACAGTCACTTTGTTGTCCTCAATCAAACTCTCAAAATGCCCAGAGAAGAAGGAAACAAACTCAGCAGGGAGAGTCCATTGCAGCATTACAATTTTAACAATATGAATTTTCTTGTGCTGTTCCTGTTGATTATTTTCAAACATGTTCTGCTTTGTTTTAAGGAAGTTTTCTAGGACAAGTACAGTCACATAGACTGGCATTTTATATATTGCCCATCAAAAGAGCACCTAAAGCTCATCTTAGACATGAATAGCACCAGGCAAAGCATTGCATTAGTGTGACACCATTAAATTGTGAGCATATGTGAGGCTTACAGACTATAATTAAATCTGGATTATGTACAGGGGCTGTATCAAGCCTTGCACTAAATGAAGAATAACTCTTCTTCCCCTGATAATGGCCTCAGCAGCTGCTTGGTGATCAAAGGATTGTGAACTCAAACAGTGGCTCAAAAGAGCATAATTGGCTCCAGAACCATCTGCACACACTCGAGGAAAGGATTTGCCAGTGTTGCCAGCAGTGGCCAGGAAGGTTGGGAGATTGGGCCAGAGACAGCTGAGCTGCTGAGGCAAATAAACCAATTCAAATAAGGCTGTTTCTCTCTAAATTTCAAGCTAAATTTAAAATTGAGATTGTCTGCCAGTACCTTCTTAAACAGGGATCTTTTGTAGGGGTGGAGATCCTTTCAGCTGAGGGATTGGGTAAATTATTTGGACATAAACCCACATCAAGGTTCAACAAGGTTTTTTAAGAAGTGAAAATATTTGCACAAAAATGGTGGCCTCCATTGCTAGAGAAAGTAGCTCATTCATACCAAAAACATATGGCCATATATCCTTCTCCAAAATGTTATTCTGAAGAGAGTTCAAAATAAAAGCCAAAATTTTACATTTTGAGATTAAAACGTAAATCAACATTAAATCAATGCCATAGACTCTAAAAAGAGTTTCTTCATTTTCAGATGGAGAAAGTTGTGAGCTAGAATAAAAATTCAGAGAAAGCAATAACATTTCAAGGCCTAAGGTTATTTTCAAGCAGCAATGTAATTGAGGATTCAGGAATCAAATCTATAATTACAGCCAATTATGGGAGAAATGGGTACAAATTCAGGACGGAGACGTCTTAAAAAAACTTGTTTTAAGAGGACACTTAAAGCACTCTTATCATGTTTATTCAATATATTCTGACCACAGTCATGACTCTTGACAGCTTTAAAGGGTACTAATTCCCTGGAAAAATGGTGCTGAATAATAAAATATATTAATTATAGAGGACAATCATCACTAAACAAACAGCGCTCAAATAGTTTTGTGGATCCTTTCTGCGAGGTTGGCAAAGACAAACCCCACTAATTTCTGACAAAGAGGGATTCTGGTGCTCTCCAGCTGCTCAGAAAAGAAAGATCTTACAGCTCACTCTGCAACATGCCAAGGAAAAAAACAAGAACTTCGAGTTGTGTGGGTTTTGACTTATTAATATGTGAAAGTGTCTCCTGAGTGTTGGAAGGGAAAGGTTTTGACCAACAGAAAATCACTGCCATTAAAAATGCCCATCAAAATGGCAGAATTGATCTAGAATGGTGAAAGGAAAGGAGATGGTGTAAGGTGACCCCATCTCAAAGGATGACCCCAGAACCAGCATTTTTTTGATCTGGCAGTATCTGCAATTTTTAACAGGAAAATGGTGGCAGTGGCTGTCAGTAAGGAAGAGCAGTGCTGTGGAAATCTCAGATTGTTTGGATTTATTGAGCTTGACATTTGAAGGTTTGAATTTCATCATGGGAACTGTTTGGTTTTGTTGCTTGACTGGCTTAAGACCCTTAAGTGTTCAAAGAGCTGCAGATTTTGCACAAACTCTAAAAAGATGACTGCAACTTCCAGAAGGCAGGCACTGAAGGCTTGGGCATGAGAGCTCCAGGAAAGTCTGGAAAACACTTGAAACTCCAGCTGATCCTGGAGCTGAAACAAGAAGATTTGGAAAAAAAAAAAATGAGACGTGCTTGACAAAAATCCCCTGAAAAAGAGAGACTCGTGAAATTTCTGTGGAAGATCTTGTTGGCTCATGAGGTCACAAGCCCAGTTGATCATTCACATCAAACGACAATTCTCTCCACCCTCATCACCAGTAATTAAAATGTGGTGAACACACAACTTACTTGAACACAAACCATTTCCATGTGTAGAGATGGAGAGGTGTGAGTGAGGAAATGTCCTAAATTTACTCTTCATGTGAGTGTGCCAGCCCACTCTGCTGACACTGTGATCCACCAGACTTCCTAGGGGAGAGAGGAAATTCCACAAAAAATGTGGAGAAGCTGCTTACAACTGCTGGAGACACTGAGATGGAGAAATGTGTTATTTCTATTTTCCCAAGCACTACTAGAAACTTCTAAACCACCAGTGTGTGCTAACAGTTCTTCTGATTTAAACCAGTTTTCCCAAGGCCTGTAAACAAAGAACTGGTTCAAAAAAGAAACTAAACTATGAAGGCAAGGCTGCAAAATGGGACATTTTGAAAATTGCCCAATTAGCAATGACTTGATTACTAATTGTGCTGCTTGAGAGGTAATTGCTGATAGTCCTTTAGGTAATGTATCTCCCACCAGGGATTTGTGGAATTGGAGCCATTCTAGAGCCATTCATAGACATCAAATTTCACACCTGGCATATTTTAGGCACCTGCCAAGTTGTGAAGGGTGCCTGTATCAAAACAACAACCAACTGTTCACCAAGAAACCAAAAAATCTATGTGGGCTGACTCAAAACCTTCAAATCAAGGATGAACATAACTCAAAACTTGATATTTGCAAAGGAAAAGCTGATCTAGGGTTGGACATTGCTGTCTGAGAGCTGTCTGCTGTTTGAGAGCAGAAGTTTGGGATGCTCATTATAGATAGGAAATACAGTATCATGTAGAGGGACTATACACACTAAAGTAAACCACCAATTTTAATACCTTTAGTTACAGAATTATTACCTGATTCCACTGTAAGTCACACTTAAGATTTTTTTTTAATCTGTTTTTTTCATCTTGATATCTTGTATTTCTAGGTGTACTTTTCTGGTTTTATTTTGCTTAATTTTGGAATTACACATCTTTATTAACTTTTTACCACTTTTCTAATGGTTTCTTATATTTTTAGCCTTAGTGCTGTCACAATTTTTTTTTTTTTTTGTCTGAGAATTAATGACATTTGGTGAGTTAATCTTGTTTTAGGCTTCAATCAAAAAAGATTAGATCATTGGACAACATTATTGATGCCCAATACAGCTACAACACAACTAGAGGGAAACAGTCCCAGAAGTCTTGTCACAGCTGAAGGCAAGGTCAAGATGGGTCAAGATATTGGTGACTCATTTTTGGTAGAAATGAGTTTTTTTAGTTTTTAAAAAGCAGCCATGGAAGGCCGAACAAGAAAGCAGATTGACTGTAAATTTACTTCTGTAGCTGATGTTTCCCTCTTACTCAACAGGGCTTTGCATCAATCTATTTCACCTTTCCAACTTCTTTGCAGATTTCCTGTATGGGAAGTGGCTCTTTTCCCCTCCATGCAAAGAAAGGGCTCAGATTCTTTAGGATTTTTTGATAAAATTTCCTTAATATCAATCTAAAGCAGACATATTTTGGGAATGGATTTTACACCTTTACTTCCTTTAAACTGCTTTATTTTCTCTCGCAGCAAGAAAGAAAGGAGAACTCAGGAGAGCAGAGAGCTGAAGGGAATCCTTCAAATTCCTTTTAATACTTCCTGTGGCACAAGAGAAGAAAGCAGAGATGGAAATAAAGCCATAGATCTCCACAGGAGATCCATCAGCAGCTTCCTTCTGTCTCTGCCTCTCCTTTCACCTGCAAGCCCTGATGTGGCTTTACCTGAACCATCAAGGAAAGGTCAATAAATCCCAGCACTGAGACTGGATGGCTGCTCTGAGGAGCCCTGAAATTGTTAGCATTTATTCTCTGTTATTTTGACCACAGAAAATGCAGAGGGAACTTGTTTGGATCAATATCCACAAAAGGAAAAGTAGCTTTGAGCTGTTGGAGTTTTCTCTGAGATTGTCTCTTTCACTTACTGAAGTTTTTAATCCCACATGCAGGAGGACTGAGCAGTGTGAGAGGTCTGAGTGGAGAAAAGCAACACAATTTACCAAAAACAGCCTCAGGGGGTTATGGTAGAACCATGGGAAGTGGATTGTAGGATCAGAGAATTACAGAAGCACAGGAGGGGTTTTAAAGGACTAAAGATAATCCACAGGCAGGAGCCCCTCCACTAGCCCAGGTGGCTCCAAGCCTGGCCTTGGACACTTGCAGGGATCCAGGGGCAGCCACAGCTTCTCTGACCATCCTGTTCTAGGGCCTCACTATTAGGAAAAATATATTTTGGTTTTGCCAATGCTAGCAGAACAGATATTGAAGATTTTTACAAGTTTCCAACCTGACCTGCACTTTTATGCAAAAGCTACATTCCTGAGCCAACAGAATCTTTGTGGATTTCAGAGTGTTTTAGGAAGTGATCTATTTAACCTGAAAAGTGAACTCAGGGAAAACTCACCTTTCATAATCAGCTCCATGAGATACAGAGTAATTGATTTTATTTTTAAAAAATAGATACAGATATTCTAGAAAGGGGGGGTGTGTGTAAAGCTACATTAAAGTGCTGACTGCACCTGAAATACAGGAACAAAACTTCTGGATTTTAGCAATAGTTCACTTCAGATCAAGATAAATCAAGTCAAACTGGAGGAGGCTTTCAGAAGGGCTAGGAGGAGGGAGTTGGAACTGAAATCTCAACATAGGAAGAACAAAGAGGATTTTGTGTATTAAGTAATGAGCTGAATGGAAGATCTGATTGCCATCCATAAATGCATTGGGGTAGAATTGAAGTCACCAGTGAAATTAAGACAGGGAAGGGACAAGAACAAACATGACCAGTAATATATTTAGGTTGGAAATTAGAAAGGTTTTTGCTGTTTCAGAGTAATGCAGCTCTGGAACAGCATCCCTTTAGGACTTGCAAAAGCAATTAGTTTGCAAAAGGTAATAAACTAGGAGGTCTCACAGATCCCATGAGAATTTTGGAAGTCAGGCATAACATTCAGAATGATCTGGAGAAATTAAAGGTATGGTCTGAATTAAATAGGACACTGCTCAATGTAGGAAATTAAAAGGTACTGCTTCTAAATCAGAATAATCAACTGCATGGAAATAAGATGAAAAATTTCTTGCTACGAAGTTCTGTAGAAAATACACATGGAAAGAAGAGTGGGTAAAAGAAATCAAGAGTCAGCCTGGAGAACACACTTGAGGGTTTTGCATCAATCTGTTTTATCTTTCCAACTTTCATGCAGAGTTTCTGTGCATGAAGTGCTCTTTCCTTCCTCACTTTTCCCAGAAAGGAAGGCCCAGGGCTTTTAAGCCTTTTTCACCATTTTTCTTAACATCGATTTAAAAGAGGCACATTTTGGGAATGGCTTTTACAGCTTTACTTCCTCTAAACTGCTTTATTTTCTCTCACTTGCAGCAAGAAAGAAAAGAGAACTCAGGAGAGCAGAGAGCTGAAGGGAATCCTTCAAATTCCTTTTAATACTTCCTGTGGCACAAGAGAAGAAAGCAGAGATGGAAATAAAGCCATAGATCTCCACAGGAGATCCATCAGCAGCTTCCTTCTGTCTCTGCCTCTCCTTTCACCTGCAAGCCCTGATGTGGCTTTACCTGAACCATCAAGGAAAGGTCAATAAATCCCAGCACTGAGACTGGATGGCTGCTCTGAGGAGCCCTGAAATTGTTAGCATTTATTCTCTGTTATTTTGACCACAGAAAATGCAGAGGGAACTTGTTTGGATCAATATCCACAAAAGGAAAAGTAGCTTTGAGCTGGTGGTGTTTTCTCTGAGGTTGTTTCTTCTTTCACTTACTGAAGTTTTTAATTCTTCTTTAAATACTTCTTGCTGAGTTTAAATACTTCTTACTAAGGTGCCTCCACCACTGCTGTTAGTGAAGGATATGAGAAGAAGCACATCCTGCTTTTCTCAAGCACTGGGAATATCCCAGCCAGCTCTCCCAAAACTCAAGCTACAGAAATACATGGGCAGTTCAAAGCCTTAAAAAAGGCAATAAGAATGGTGAGAATTTTGGAAAAGGAGAGCTGCTAAATGAATATCCACAGGGACCCAGTGCAGTTTGGTTTCAGGGAAAACTGCATTGCTTCAAATAAATGAAGTTAAGAAAAGTTTAGAGAAAAAATAAAAGGATTTTTCGCTCTTATTCTTGTCATGCATTCTAATTTAATTTATTTGGGTTTTGTGCCAAGCAAATATTTTAGAAATACTCAAAATAAAGCTGCAATGCTTCTTAAGCAAGTTATAAATCTGATGGATGTATTTCATGGAAGCAAGACACACAAGAGAGTCAAATCTGGAGTAATGTATCAAACTTTATACATGTCAAAAAATACCATAAAAGCAACGTCTAATAGATTCCCAGAAGCTAAAAAGTCATCATTAATGAAATTATGTGTTGGTATTGATTATGCAACAAAACAAAAATAAAATATTTCCCTTCTTCCCAGGCTGGTCTGCAAATAGAAGCAGCCCTGGAGCTTTTACAGATAATTCTACACAGTCAAAAGCAGTTATCTAGACTTTTCTGTCATTTCTAATTAATAATATCATGTCATGCACTTAAGGATTTCCATGGCATGGTGACTAATTACCACAAGGCAAAACACGTGCAATTGATCTTTTGAGCTGCTGTGCTAATTGCAAACCTGCCACTTGAGGGTGTTCTAAATATTGATTTCTGGTGTAAAGTCTCACTCAGCTTTGCCAGATGGACATTTCAGCATTGCTCATTATCCTGGTGCTCAAGTGTATTAGGACATCAACTTATCTGAAGGGATGTGAGACAGTGAGGAAGGGAATTGGGCACTGGAATAGCCTCACTAAAAAAAACAAACTAAAACTGTTTCTAACATATGACAGTGTGGAGGCCTGGAGGTTAATCTCTGATACTATGAGCAAATTTGAAGTTAGAAGTATAACAGCAAGTAGTGCCTGTTTTTCTGTGTGAAAATGTGAATCTTTCTACTTCTGCTGTTTCTGGGGTTTTTTTGCCAGGGAAGCAGATCACTGCAAAAAACCCCAAACCAACGACAACAAAAATATAAAGCAGAACAAGGATGAGATAACCTCATGTGCTGATGATGTCATATCTCCACAGAATGGTTTGGGTTGGAGGGGACATTAAATCCCATCCAGTTCCACCCCTGCCATGGGCAGGGACACCTCCCACTGTCCCAGGGTGCCCCAGCCTGACCTTGGACACTTCCAGGGATCCAGGGGCAGCCACAGCTTCTCTGTGCCACCCTCACAGGGAAGAATTTCCCCTTGCACCTCCTCCAGGCACCATTCTTTACCCAAAACAAAGGCAGGACTGGCAGGAGATGTGGTGGCCTCCAGGTGCCCCTGTGGAAAGCACAGGGATGTGAGTCCCAGGTGGCCTCAGGGAGGGCAGAGCTCCTGATTTTAGTTCATTGCTCTGCCCAGTGGGAAAGTAGCAGAGGTGACTCAAACAGAGGAAAAATCCTGCCTGACCTCTGCAGATGTATATGCATAGAGGACAGGGAGAGGATTGAGAGATAATAGGATTAGAATGACTCAGAGTGGTAGAGTTTATGAAAACTTTATATTCCACCTACATATAAGGGAGGGCAGCTCTTTCACTGGGGGGGCAGAACTCTTGTACTGGTAGAGATCAAATATCTTTTTGTGTGTGTGTGTTTTTTCTGCAAAACTTTTTGGATTTAGGTCAAAAATTTTCAAAGGAAAAAACAAAACTGAAATACTCAGGATTGTCCATTTCCCTATTTTTTTCCTTATCTGTTTTTAACACTTCTTCAAATCATTTTTGCTAATGTCTACAAATAGTCAAAGCTTTAAGAAGGTGAATGAGGGGAGTCCATCCCAGTTTGCATTTGGATCTGGCAGGGGCACAGCTGAGTGCAGGGCAGAGGTTTGGTGGCTGTTGTGGGGGAAGATGCCCCAGTGGGAGGGACAAGGCCAGGAGTCACCTTTAGATGGCTTTGCAAGAGCTAAAAAACACAACCAGGAACACTCACTTTTGCACAATAAGCCCAGTTGTCTGTATTTGATTTTTAGCTAGAGAGTTTAGTCTTGAAATCCTCTTGAAATCCTGGAAATCCTCTTGAAATCCTTATATGTGCAATCTGTCACAACCCATCAAGGATTTTCCCAATCATTGCTCAACACTTTGTGTTCAAATTACTGGAATTGGGTTTGGAGCAGGCAGGAAACTGAAAACTTCCTCGTTGCAGGAGAAAACAGTAAAAAGAATGAAAAGAAAATTTTAAAGCTCATTTTAAAGGAGAATAAGGAAGTTATCCTGGAAAAGAGTTCCTGAGAGACAACAGTCCCTATAAGATTATTGATGAATCTTCAGCTACCTCACACCAAAAATCAGCTGATCATTTAAAACTGAAATTTATCAGTGTCAGTCACGTGGACCTGAAATGCACGGGTTTGGTATTCATTTTAGAGCTTGGAAATTTTGGTTAGAAAAGTGGAAATTTTTAGCAAAAGCATATTTTTCACTGACATTGAGGGGGGGAACCCTAAAGTCCAAGGAAAATTCTTTGCCAAATCTTAACTTTCTAACTCAAAAATGGACTAGGATGAATATTCCAGTATTGGTTCTTGACAAACTTTTCTCCTGTCATAGGAGGAGTAAAAAATAGCTGCAAGTATTCCCTTCTCAGCAATGCCTGCCTGGTTTTGTGGAAGAGAAATGACAACTCACTTCAGGAAATGCATTTTATACACTTCATCTCTCACTTGTGTGGGAAAAAAATAAATAAAGGAGTGTTCAGGATCTAAGCATCAAGTTTTTTTTCTTTCCTTCTCTTTCTGGTTTGTGAATTTTGGGGCTTTTTTTATTGTTGGTTTTGTTGGGATTTTTAGGAAGGAATAGTTCATAGAGCACAAAAAATATTCCAAGTGTATCATTCTCAGAATATTCAGTTCTTGACTATGTGATCTTTTCCTTGCTCAGGGCTATAGAGGCCTTTCAAACATCTTTGGTGGGTCTCAAACACACACTTCAGTGTTATTTATAATAAAGAGCAAAAAAGCACATGGCTGCAGGCTATAAGAGAAGAATTCCTAGATTTATCTGGGCTCCTTGACATGTTGATTCATAACTCTCCTAAAAATGGTACTGTGCTAACTGCATTAGTGCACTAAATGCTTTAATGGGGGTTTTATTGCACTATTAAATTTAATAACACACTTCTATATAAAGTAAGTACATAGGCTGGAAAACAAGTATAATCCCTTAGATTTGGAACAGACTTTGATTTCAGTTCAAGGGCTTAAGATTTTAGGTTGAAGACTGTATTAATGGTGAAGAGTGTTACTGACTAAATGAACCACCTTCCACATCTAACAGGAAGTTTTAAATCAAGCAGCACAGAAGTTAAATGGAAAAGCTTCCAAAATATATTTGCTATATAGCATTATTTAAACTTATTATTCATAGTTGTAAAATTTACAATTTAATTATGCTAAAAGTCTTTGATAATCCATGCCTGCACACTTCCAGCACCAGCTGTGGATGTAGGAGACATGAGCAGTACAAGAACTGGCTTTCTGGTAAAAATTTCATTTATCCAGGCTTTATTCCTCCATGGGTTTTAATGGTGTGTTGTAGAGCTTGTCCAAGAAAAACGGAAATCAGACAGGAAATATTAATTTTAGTGAAACATGACTCCAGAGCAGAGCAACAGCCACTGCCCACAAACTATCACTGACCTTGGACAGGCAAATGGAGGAAGAAATAAGATAAAGATGAAGTTTTTCATTTTTTTCATTTAATTCAAGCTTCATTTATATTCCAGTCTAAATGATGAATTGTAAAAAGGAGGTGCAACTGTGGTATGTAACATGCTCCAGAAGGTGTCTATGGGGAGTGCAGGGTACTTGTCTATTTATAACAGTGTATGTTAAACCAGCTGCAATATTATTAATGTCAAAAAAAAAAATCAAATATTCAGTGTAGAAAAATGTCTAGTTTCCCAGTTCACAAAACTTGCTTTCAAAAGGTCATGTGAGGTGATTAATCATTTTTAGGACATTTTTCCTTTGAGAAAAGAATAACATTTCTCACCAGCTGCATTTCAATTCTTCCAGAAGTGCTCTGAGATAACTAAGATAGAATCACATCAGTCTATTATTATTTATACCTTCCTTATACTCTTTAATTTCATCTGAAACATCTCATACATATCTTCAGAAACCTGAGTCATTTCTGCAGCTGTTTCTGAGATTTATACCTTTTCTGACACTAATAGCCTAATTTTGCCTCCATGAGAAATAAGACTTACATAGAAACCAACCTCCAAAAGTTTATCTCATCTCTGGGTTTGGACACACTGGGATTTCAGAGTTATTTCTCCTTCTGCCTTTAAGATATCATTTTGTACAGATACTTAAAGAATCAGTGAAAACTATTCTTCTCCTGGTTGGTGGGAGGGGAAGGGATTCAAGAGAATGGCAAGGCTGTGCTTTAAAAAGAGAATCAGAAATACCTCTCTCAAACTCCCTAAGCTTCCATTTCTGGAAATGGTGGAATTAAATTATTAAACATTTCACAAGCACGTCATAGAGAGGTGAAAAAAATATGGTCACTGGAGAACTGTCAAGAAGAAATTCTATTAAAGCAGCCTAAGTTCCCTCTCTGACTGATAATTTAGCCTACATAAGTGGAGAGGAAGAAGGGGAAACAGGACTTTAAAGTTTCATAATGCTCTGGTATGACGTCCTCTACAAAAATTAGGGAGTATGGCCTATATTTTACTCATAAATCAGAAAATTGTTTCCTGAAAACTTAGAGCACAAGAAAAGGACATGCTTTTGGTTATCTGTAAATGGGAGGGTGTTTCAGGTGGAAGTCCTATGGAATCTGTTCTGCTTTAATATTTTCCTTGGTGATTTGACTATGGAGATAGAAAGTGATCTGACAGCATTTCTAGCTAATGAGCTAGGAAAAAAACTCAAAATATTCTCTAAAACAGAAATGGATTTTTAGCTTGGTAACTTCAACAGTAATTCTGAAATCCTTGTGGAATTATTCAATTGAAGAAAATACCAAGTGGTTTAGAATTAATCAAGGGGAATTCTGAAAAAAAACAAAAATGGCCTTTAGAGGGATCCCTTCCCCACACTTTGGGTTTGAACACAGACAAAGTAGAATCAACATGGATCCTCATGGAAAAAGTTGAATTCCAGTCTGGACTATATTGGTATAAGGTCAGTATTTTTCTCTATTTGTACAGCAATGTCCTCAGCTGGGATTCTACCTTCAGGTTTGGGCACTGCAATTACAATTCTGGTCATACTTGAGTGAGTTTTCAGAGAACTGTACTGAAAATGAGAGGAGGTTTAAGAGCATGACTTGGAGAGAAAGGTTTAGAAAAACAGTGAGGTTTTTTTGTCTAGAAAAGAGGGGATTGAGAGGAGATTTTCAGAGTGTTGATAGATGCCCTGTCTCAGAGGTGACAGCAGGCCTAGGAGACCACTTGATGTTCCTTCAAACCCTAAGTGTGTTTGGGAAAATAGAGACAAGAGAACAGTGAATAACAGGTACTGGATGTCCCTGTCCAGCCTGTGCTTATTGCTATGATGTTATCAGACAGCTGAGCACAGCACAAGCACGAATCCATGGAGCTGAAAACATCCCAGGCCTCTGTTATTCTAGAGTCAGCTTTTCCAGGATCAGAGTTTTGGATTTTTAGCACTCATCCCAGCCCTCCATTTCGCATTTCCTTTGAAAAGAGCACACACTCTGCCATGTTGTGGAGGGCAAAATGTCACCCAGGATCACTATGATCAGCACAGACCTCGGTGGCTTTTGAAAACCTGGGTATTTTCCCTTTAGTACTTGATGTGGGAAGGGCACAGATGTTTAAGATGAAAAGGGGCCATTGCTATTTCTGCTATTAAAATGTCAGGCACATTAACAACTCCACAAATTATGGGGGGTTTTTTTATTTTTCTTGAGACTAACCTGCTAACAGAGCAAAATATTCAATGTGAGCCAAATTATTAATTCAGCACTTTCAGTTCTTGACACATCCTCCTTTCTTGCTCCAGGTCCAACATGAGCCCATGCTTTTTCTTCCTCTGAGAGGATTTCTTAGGACATCTCACATATGATCAGTTTAAGTGTATAATCAACACACAACTCATTGGTGCTTCAATAACCCTGAAATACTTGTAAATGCTTGACCTTACTCTATTTAGTGCAGTTTTTGCATAATGTTTTCTATTTACATAAGAAATCCAAAATTTAAGAAAAGAAAAGTGACAAGAATGCAAGCAAAGCATTCAATGGAGTTTTTTGGGGGAGATTCTTCTGTAATTTGCTCAGATATTCGTGTTCTGTACAGGCAAATTTCACTGCTTGACTGGAAGAGCAGGAACCAAGGCATGTCAAAATCTAGGAACCACTTTAAGTGTACTCAGGGAAGAACCAACACACTTTTATTTCATATCTCTGCAAACTCCCAGTGGCAAACTCTTGAAGGTGAGGTCTAGCAGAGAATCAGAAAATGATCCAGAAAAGAGAAAATGAAAAGAAAATACATGAGCTAAATCAAATTTGGGAGGACGCAGGAAAAAAACCCACAACAATCTGTTTTCTCCTTATAATTCAAAACGACCTAAAAATATTTGAGAGTTTCCCACATGGAACTCTGAGCCTGCTGCTGTGGGGCTCTGCTGGGGCTGTTCCTGACCCCTTCCCTTTTCCAGACATGGGAGCAATTGCAGCATTTTGTGGTTCAGTGCTGCCCCTGAATGCTCTGGAGAGAGCTCCTCACATTAACTCTCACCAGCTCAGCCCCTGCACTAAGCAGAAAATCAAAACCATTCCAGCACTGCCTTTGCAAGTCCTTATTTTTCTATTTTGATATTTTATTTCGATTTTTTTTTTTTCTTTTAAAGAATGCTCAGCTGCTGGCTGCAAATGAGAGGTTCTGGATTTGCAAATGGCTCATGCAGGCTGTTCCCATCCTGTTGTCTGATTGATGGGGTGAGAAGAGAGCCACAGCCCTTGGGGTGGATGTTGAGGAGCAGGAGCTGAGGCACCTGATTGAGATTCAGCTGGAGCAAAGAGGACATTCTGCACCAAATCACCACGTCAGAGATAACCTGATGAGAAGTGAGAAGCATCTGAACTTTGAAATGCAATATCTCCTGACCCTGCTGGATTTCTACCAGCAAATTTCTCATTTAGAAAGAAAACTATCATCAGATGTGTTTGCAAGGCTGTCAAATCCTTTAGTGTCAGTGGCTCTCCAGCAGCCTGTCAGTCACAATGACCTTGAGTTTTGAGCTGCTTGGAGTTTCTTTTCCAATAACTTCTTCTCTGATTTTGAATTTCAAGACACACAGAGGAGTCTGTTATGAAGAAACACAAGTTCCTCTTGCCAGAGAAGAGTTTTGTTGTTACATTTTGCCAGAGGCTCTGGAGAAGGGAGTGGGAAGCCACAGCATATTTAATTATTTATTCAGATCAAACTGCATAAATGCAATTATTAAAAAGTGTTTTGCCATTATTCTTCTGCCCTGCAGAAATATTTCATGGCATAGCCAGATTTCTCCAAAAGTTCTTGGGAGCTCTGGTGGCTCATTCCACTTTTCCAGTGTGGGCTCTGCAGTTGCACATAACACTTTTTACTGATTGTACTTAAAAATAAAAATATCCCTGTTATACACCAGCAGTTGTTCTCCAAAATAGGGCCTGAAGGTCCATTTGGGCAAGAAATTGAATGTAAGTCCTGTAAGTGTGACCTTTGTGGCCATAAATTCCCATCTCCATCCTTGTCAAGAGGACAGGTCCAGGGGGGACCTTTTTCCATTATCCAGAACTTTTCATATGTTCTTTTCCCCACTTTTTTGGTGTAATTGATCAGTGTTGTTCTGAAGAACACTCATATTTCTACTGCTCTGATGTCTTTCTTACTCTGCACACCATAATGCCATTTTTTTTTCTTTTGCTTCTCAGGGAATAACACAATTCCTGGACTGTCTCTGTGTTTGTAACTTCTTTATGTTTTACAAGCCACCCAAACTGTCTCCAGAAATTCTTCATTTGTGTTTAGATGAAATCTGAATTTTTACTTTAAAATCTCTCCCATCACACATCTTCAATTTTTTTAGTGTTTTGTTAGCTCTTGATTTTTTTTCTCTATATTTTCTTGAGATTTCCAGAGATGCTCCAGTTTTCTTTAAATACTTTCTACCATGACAGGCTATAAATTTTGTCCTAGGATCACTGCCTTCTCAAAATCCCAGTCATATATCTGCATTTCAAATGCACTCAGCACAGCATCTAAATGCCAGCAAGGCATTTAACCTTGTCATTTTACCTGAAATTAGGTATTCAAATTTTTCCTCTTTGAGATTTTGCTATTTTGATTTATTAGTGAAGCCCTGAGGTTGCAAGTTGCCATTTCAGGGTTGGCTCTGAAGGTTTTCAAAAGCACTGCAGATGGAAAGGGGAATTCTCTGCCCTAGTAAGAGTTTGCTGGAGATTATCCATATGCCAAATTAATTTGTATTTGAGCCAGGCTTGATTTAAAAGGTCCACTCCATTATTTTAGAAGTGCATTAAAAAGCCCTTCACTCATTTATTTTATTGCTTTGGAAGCAAGATACAATATAGGTTCTCCAAGCCTCTGGCTGGATCCTTAAAGAGATAAAATGATCTGTTACACCCTACAAAATCCTGCCAGGCACAGGACTGTCAGCCAAAGCTGTCACAAGTTCTTGAATGACATGAGGAACAAGGAAGGCTTTTTTCCTTTTATTTTTTTCTTCTTTTTACTGATTTTATGATCCCATATGCAGAGAAGTCTTTTCAGGGATATATTTCCCCTTTGCCAAACTGCACCCATGCTGTCAAGGCCTCATAGGATGCTGTAAATAAACCCCTGGACATTTATTTGAAATGGTTTTGTCTGCTCCTCTTCCTCATTGCTTACAGGCTTCACTGGATTCACTTCAATACCCTTTTATTGACATATTTTTATTGACATAGATTCCTTCAAATTCAACAAGGATGTTGAGTCTTTCTGCCTAAAGCTTGAATATCATTTTAGGAAATTCTCTTCATTTGATGAAGTTCTCTTATTAACAGAAAGGTGCAAGTTTTGCCCATTTTCATAGAGTTCAGGTATCTCTGGTGAGAACTTGGAGTCAGAAGAGATTCAGTCAAAATTACTAAATAAAATGATTGAAGGCACACATTGAGACAGGCACTGCAAAATGCAAGTGCTCTTTCCCCAGCCTTGAAAGCTTTGCTAGACCATTTCTGTCAACTCAAGAGAATCCAAACTTCATCTCACTGAAAACACATGAAGTCTGACATGGTCAAAGGCCAAGGTTTTTCACTTGTACTTGGAAGAATGGACAAGTTGTCTATTCTTGTTTTCACACTTTTTTAATATCTCTAATCTGCACGTTATGTCCATTGAAGGGCTCTCAGGAGAGACATCACTTGTAGAAATGTGAATATTACTGGAAATGCCATTCAAAAGAGGCCTGACTTTGCCTTCCTGTGAAGGCATTAAGGTATAACAAATAGAAAAGGTACAGTTACAATCCAAATGATTGCAACATCTTTGCCAAAAATGACCCAAAGGGCTTTTGGCAAGGGGGCATCATTTTCTTAAGTGGTTGATAGTGCACAAGGGAGCCTCTCTTTATTTCTAACACTCAGACTTTGCCACCTGAATACTGAAGTGAGAGGACAAGGAAAGTTCCTGGAGGATTTTATTTTACCCACTGCACTCCTGATGTCTCAGTGGAGCAAATTCACTGTCTGAAATCAATCAGTCATTCTGAAGATCATCAACCCCAACCATTCCCCCAGCACTGCCAAGGCCAGCACTGCCCCATGTCCCCAAGTGCCACATCCACACAGCTTTTAAATCCCCCCAGGGATGGGGACTCAGCACTGCTCTGCACAGCTGTGCCAGTGCTCCCAGTTTTGCAGTAACATCAGCTGTGAATTCTATAACAGCCTTGCAGTTTCAGTAATTTTGATCTCTACAAAGGAGCCAAAGCCAAAAGTCTACAGCATCATTTGAAGCTATGTGAGTCAAATGGGGCATTTAAACCCAAGCAAAGAATGGATCCTCACAATGCTGCTTTTCCAGAAGCCCAAGTATGTATTTTCTTATTTATTTTCAGGATTCTCTTTGTGATCTTTTCAACAGGATGCTTTGGATTTTTACACCTTTCCTACCTACATATTTTTGGATCATCACAGAGCTTAAGGAGAACAGTTTCATCTCCTACATCACCACAGCTTTCCCACTGTTGGCATCCACTCCTCCAGTTGATCCATCCCAGCCAGAGTTTTTCTAGGCTGGGCAGAACAGGCTGATCTGTGTCTTTATGTCACTCTGCACTTGTGCCAAAGCAAATTAGGACTTTGATTGGGTCCTTGATGGCCCTCAATAATCTGTTCTTGCTAATTCCCAGTGTGTGCAAACAAGTCTGTACAGAGAGAAGCCTGACACTGAAATCTTTGGATAATGTGTCTATTCCCAGCATGTTTTGTCTCCTTTTAGGGTGAGATTGAAAAGCTTCAGGAGCCTCCATCATTTGCTTTTCTGCTGCAGTAGCAGCACCAGGATTTCATCCAAAGGATTGCCTTTTTCTCCTGTTCTTCCCTGTTCTAATGCACTTGGTTTGATTCAGAGCTGGGGTTTGTTTTGGTTTTTTTTTTTTCCCTGGGGCAGAGGACAGAAAGGGATGATGTGGTTTTGATACAGATATTTTTTGATCCATTTAATGTTTTCAGGAATATCCAGCCAGGATCTTCCTCAAAATCACATATACATATGTTGCACATAACATTTACTCCGAGTATTTATTTCTGCTGTTATTTGCAGAAGTCAAAGATCCTCAGCAGGAAAATGCATGTAGAGCAAAGTCTCTGCCATGGAGAGACAAGAAAAACAAAGATTAGATTAAAGGAGGGTGAAGTTAGTGAGGCTAAAGAGCTTTTGAAAGCCAGGACAGAATGTGTGAACATAATACATAAAGCTAACAGCATGCTCAGGGTGTTAATTCTTAGTCACTTATTTCTACTGCATTATTTGTCAAAAAAATCACACTTCTTCCAACTTCTTCCCCCTCTTTAAATCCCAGTCACACACACTTCTGCTGAGCACCAAGACTGATTATTCATCCATTGTCATTGCCTGTTGTTCACTGAATTCTGACCTTTTCTTTTAATTCAAGGAAATTCCTGCTACAGACTAGGAAAAAAATAATTCCCTGTTCTAAGAGATGACTCATTTCTTTGCTGCCACATCAGCTTGCATGGCATATTTAACTTTGAAATATTACTGGAAGAGGGGAAGAGAAAAGAAAGATGTGGATCAGAAGGTCATTAGTAACTAATATTTTAGGATGAAACAGGTGAATTCCATGAGGGTAAAGTTAAAAAAGGGATGTGAAAAGTCCTCTGATAAAAATTGAAAGGGTCGGCAGTAAGAAATGATGGTTGTCTTTAGGGAAGATCACCAAGTAGACAATCCAACTTGAATGCATTAAATTAAGACAACTAGTAAGATGATCAATATTCTCCCAAACCCAAAGAGGTCCATGCCAAGCTCAAACCCTCTGACAGCAGCACAGCTCTAAGTGGATGGAGAAAGATTATGAAACTCAGCCACAAGCCAGGCAGGAAATGTACCAAGGATCAACACTGCAAACTTTTATTTTAAAAATCTCTTTCAATATGTGAGGAACAACTCATCCCTCCCTGCTCAGCTGTTGATTGCTCCGAGCACTACCTGGAATTCATGGAAGATGATGAGCTGCTAGAAGCAAGGAAATGATAATGAGTGTTCATCAGAACTGCACCTGTCTGACAGTGGAAAGACAAAGGAGGAGAAAGTTTTGTTCCTAGGACTGAATTTATTTCTTATTTCCAAGAACTTGGATGTGGAGAAAGGAAGAAATTTGTTTGTTGGATTTGTTTGTTAAGACTCACGAAATTATGAAATGTGCAAGTTGAAGTGTGACCCCAGTGAGAAGTTTAGGACTGTGGTCGTATTGGGAACTGTGCAGATGAATTAGCCATGCCACTAATTGGAGCATTCAGATACAAAACAATAAAATATATTTGAGTTATTTTTCCCACTCGACAACAGAAGGAAATCACAGAAGTGATCTTAAAAATGCCCAGCATAAAATCCACAGTGGAAAAATGGGTGGGAAGCCATCACTGAGGAAAGGTGATGGAGTTTTAAGAGAGCTAAAATATGGTTTATAAATTTGACTGGATCAAAGTGACCCCCTCTTCCAAATCAATGCTCTTAACATGACTGACCCTTGAGATGAGTTGTGGGCTACCTTCAGATATCACCTGGAACAGAGTGATCTCAAATTCTTTTTTTCCTCCCCTGGTATCTTTTAGGCATTTAATCATGAAGGAAAAAAAAAGTTTCATAAAACTGATATTCCCTCAAAACTCTCTTTTCAAGCCTATTCCCAAACTGCAGTCCACTAATTCAGCTCTTCCACAAAGAAAAACCACGGACTGAAAATAAAATCACAGAATCCTAAAAGGACTTGGGATTGAAGGGACCTTAAAGAGACATCATTCAACCCCCTGCCATGGGCAGGGTCACCTTCCACTGTCCCAGGCTGCTCCAAACCCTGTCCAACCTGGCCTTGGACATTTCCAGGGATCCAGGGATGGCCACAGCTTCTGTCATCTCTTTGGACACCAAAAATTCCCCTCTGACAATGGCTGTTCAGTGACCATATTTCATTCATTAAAACAACAAAAAGAATTTACAACAAGCCTCCCAAAGATGAAACTGGAGATCCATTATAACTCAGTCTCCAAACAGAAGCAGCCACAAATAGGGAAAAAAAAAAAATTTCCACATCAAAAACCTGCTTTACAATGTTTAAAGTGTTTGCCTACTGAGATTTAGAGGTGCCATTTGAGCTTCTTTACAAGAATAGGTATAATAGAGGTATTACTTTGAAAATTTACTGCACAGTATATCAAAATAGTAAGTTAAAGCTCATTAACACAACTTCACAGACAAAAAAGGTGTCACCCAAAAACTCTGATTCCACAAAATCTGCAGTTTTTCAGCACAGATCCTTAGTTTATCAGGCAATTATCTGTCTAACAAGTCCAAGCTATCATTGTTATTGTTGAAAAGTTCAGTCTGGATTATCCATATCACACACCCCACGCCACAAAGAGGAAGGAAACTCCTCACATCCTCATATAACACCTCAAACTGAGGAGCAGGCACACCCAGGAGAGCTGAACTGAGGTTTGGGCAGGCCAAGAACACAGCCCCAGGCACTCCTGGAGAATCTGAGCTATTGCTGCTCATCTCTTCACCTCCCCATGTTTGCTCTGTAGACTTTGCAATTTCTGTTGTTTCAAAAGAGTTTTGCTTAATTAATTAATGTCTGCAAAGGAGGGGATGTGGCAAATGCTGTTGTAACTCTTTGAAAAGTGCCTGATTAAGATGCAAAGGCACAGCCAGAACAGCTGTCAGAACAAACTCCTGTGCTGTCAGTGCCCTGACAATGCAGAAGACAACTCTGGATACAAATTCATCAGCAATTAGTTCTTCCTTGGGTCACAAAATAAATTCTAAAAAGGGACTCAATTAAATGATTACCTGCATCTGTTTTTTGCTGCCAGATCATTCAGTAAAGGCCCTGTACTGTTTCCCTGGGTAGTTTCATCTCTTCTGGGCAAGTAGTTAGCCAAAGTCAGTGAGATTATCACTGAGATAATTTATCAGCTACTTGCTGCTGTTAACATTTTCCTGTTGGAAGAGTCATTCTGGGTCAGGTTTTTTCACTGAGACACAAAGCATCAGGTGCCCCAAAACCCCAGGCTGACATAAAAATCATTGTGATTTCTGAATTCACTGAATTCAGACTCATGCTGACACCAGCAGAACTGGTCCATTCTGTTTTCCAGCACCAGTTAAGAAACTGAAAAACTCACATCATTTGCTGGATCATAGAACTTTCCACTTCTTCACTTTTTTCCCCTCTATTACCTAGAAATGTCCTGATTCACTGCACTAGCACCATTCTAAACTGCTTTGTTTTCTGCAAGTGTCCCATGCTGAAATCCCAGGGTAAGATGCTTGGAAGTTCTGAGTGACACACTTTGGGATCTTTTTTAAATTGCTGTGAATGGAATCACAGGAGAACACAGCTTGAAGAGCCTGAGCTGATACATGACCAATGAAATAACAACCATTATTCCAACCTTAAAAGACTTTTTCAGAAGAAAAGTTAATCTTTACAGGATGCAACCATTCCTTATGACCTTGAATTAAATTAGCCCTGTTTCCATGGGAAGCTTATTCTTTAGGCTCAGCCATTGCTGGCTGCCTTTACATTTATTTACAATGGCACCTGGAGTCTTTAACTGAGTTCCCATTATGTTTAAGTGCTGCAGCACCTCATTGTAACAAATAAAAGTACTTGAAGGGATGCAGAATAATATCAGAAAAATGTGTTTAAGAATAATCAGTGAATGTCTATTTTAAAGGCAAATGACTTTTATGAAGGACATGTATAGATGCATATCTAAATACTTTAATACATCAGTGAAGGAGTGTCCCTTTCTCTTAAAAATTATTTTCTGATACTGTAATTGTGATTTTCTTACTCCCTGCCTTGAATACATGAACAGACTTATTTTTCATTTTATTCCACTGAGCAGAAGTGGATTTAACTCTTCTGACAATTCAGGACCAAAGACAGAGACAGAGTTGGGGTGGGTTTTTTCATACAGGTAGCTCCAAAACTCATGGACCTGAAAGAGTTTGGGTTCTGGGTTCTTCACACTGCTTTCCACATTACCATGTTCCTGTCACTGACTTTGGCTATGACCAGATTTCCAGCTAACTCCCTCTGGGACATTAATATCTTCAATCTTACCTTAATTTCTAATATTAAATCCCTGTAGAGACTCCTCTCTGCTGTTGTCCCATATGTGTCAGAGGGAACTGTGTACACAAGTGTGAAAAAAAATCCCTAAAAGTAAAGAAAACTAAATAATTGGTTTACAAAAAGAACTGCAACTAACATCACAACATGGTCTTGTAAAAAAATCTCTCCTCATCTTTCTTGTAGGCTCCTCCAGATACTTAAAAACAGGGAAAAGGAGAAAATACAATCACACAGACTGAGCTTTTTTGACTTCCTTTCCCAGTAACACACCTGAAAAAAACCCCACCAAATGGTTTCTAAATATGTAGGAGATAAATAAGCCACTGAATTATATTTTATAAGGAGAATTTCAAGGCTCTTTTCTCTCTGCAATATGTTAATGCAGAGATGACACAAGAAGCAACAGGATATTTATCTTTAATTCTTTGGGAAAATTGCTGTGAAAACAGAATCTTTTTGTGGCTATTGAGTGATGTAAAACAAAAATGGAGAATGGAAGATTTGGTCCAACAACAGGTAAAAACTTCAGAGTGAACATGTTTAAGTAGCTAACAGGGAAAAGTTGTGTGTTATCATCAGAAGATTTTAATAACAAACATCTAGAAACTCATCTGTGGTGCAAATGGAGGAGACCATGCCTTGGAGATGGGGAGAGATGGTCCCTTATGGATGCTTTCAGCTTCAGCTCTGGGAGACAATACCTGCTGAAATATAAGAAATCTTCAAAATGTTAGTGTTCAATCAGGCTTTATTAAATATATCAAATGGTTTTCTGCTGCCTGCCACTGGTTAAACACCAGCAGCTCCTATTCTTCATCCCCCTTCCGTGATAACACGCGCACAAGAGATTTTTCATTGTAAGATGAGCCTCACACAATCCCAAAAGACAAATTTATACACCCTGCTCTGGCTCTAACAGCAGCTTAGATGGAGATGTCAAAGTTTGGGATATCAGCAGTAGCTGATGCAAATCCTATCTCCTGCTCAGAAATACAGGAGAGGATGTGCAGGACAAAACGGGAATAAACGTCAGGAGCAGGTGGAGAAGACTGAAAATAGTTTGAGGCTGGAAGGCAGATTAGAACAGCAAAAGGAGCTGTTATTCTACCTCTCATCAAAAATACAAAAGGACTTCCTGCAGTGTATTACAGAATCACATGGGGTTCAGAAATTGGTTATGAAAATGATCAAGGTCCTGGAATAAAAATTTCATAAAAAGAGATTGAAAGATTGTAGGATTGTTTACAGAAGAGATGAATACAAGGAGTTATGGTGAAAATATATTAAATTTTGAGAAGTTAAAGGAAAGAGCTGCTTATTCTTCATTTTGCTGTATCTAAAATCTCAAAAAGAAACGTCCATAAAGTTCTCCAGTTTATAAACATCGTTAATGGAAGTGCTGCTTCTTTAAATAGGTAAAACAGTTATGGTTTACCTATCACTGCTGAAATGTGGGATTGAGGATATATGAAAAAAAAATAGTAAATATTGGTAAAGTATAATGGTAATTATAGCAAAAATTGCTGGTTTACCACATAAAAGTATTGTTTTCTCAAAGAAATAAGCCTTATTTTCATCTCTGTCTAACACTTGAAATGCAGCTCACACTTATCCCCATTACAGTGGATTTCAGGGGTATCCTTGCACAAAATTCCTGATGGTTCCCTGTGAGCAGATGAGCATAATGGACAAATTAAAATGTAATTTGGCTTTTGCTTTTTCCTTGTGCTATTACCACTGTGTGAAACTGGCCAAGTTCAGCATCAGTTTGCTCTGACACACTCCCCTGTCTGCCTCTTGATGCAGCATCTTCTTTTGCAACAGATTTTATTACTCCAGGATTCTCATAAGGGAAGAAAATTATAATAATTTCATCTATTTATATTCTTCCTCTGATCATACTCATAGAATAAATCATCAGAAAAAAATTTTGTTCAGGTATTCAAAATGAAAATGAATTTTAAAATGCAGGTGCATAGGGCTGCTTTTTATTTCAGAAAAATCACATTTCATGGGATGAAAGTCCTTTCCAAGCTGCTGTTTCTCTCACTAGCTACCCAAGGGTCCCAGTACTTTGTCTTCTCTACTTGTGCCATATTTCTATTGTCCAGTTTAGGTAACTTAAATAAAAATCAGAATTAACTGATCACATCAGTACCAGTAGCTTTTAAACGTTTTTAATTGTGTACATTCATAATAGCAAATGTAATGGCAAAATCCTGAATTGCTTCCTGACACCATGATATTCAAACTTTGGGTATTCCAGCCACCATTGGGCTGTTTCTGGCCTTGGATAAATTTATTTTTCTGTGCAAATTTCACTCAGCCAACCAGGCTGCCACCCAAATGTGACCCTGGGTGCCAGGTCAGGCCCTGGCACCTCAGTTTGAACAAGCCATGCACCAGGCAGGAGCAATAATTACCTAATAATTACAGATTGGTAGTGTGGAATAAAGCCCTGCAGCTCTCTCTGGTGGTTTACATTACACTGATGAAACTACACTCATCTACAAGGTTATGGAATAATGAATAGCATTAATCAATAGGTGAAGGAGTTTAATACTTGGTAAGGCTTGTAGATGAATGGCCAGAAAGAGCAATTCAGGTAATTAATGACAAACAAGATGGTCATTATATAGAAACTATTTAAAAATTACAGCACTGGTGTGTCTCAAATAATTTTGGTGAAAGATTCAATTACAAAGTATTCAGAGGTGCACTAAAGCTCAAACTGAACTTCTAAAAGCATGAACCCAATTTGGAAATAGTGTTTCCCTTAAGAACCAAATTGCTGGGATTGGCAGGGGTTTTCACTCTCATTTAGCACTTTTAACCTCTGCAGCTAAAGGATTTGGGTAAATCTTTTGGAAAGAACAAGAGCTACTTCAGAACAAGAAGCACCTCAGAAAGTCCAGTTGCTATTTCACTTTGAGAAATTCCATCACAGCAAATCTTCAATTCTTCCAGTGCATATGAGATGAAGCATTAGGGAAGATCCTTCATGAGCTCCTAGAACACAAACACAGAATTGGAAGAGCTGGACAGTGAGCAGACAGCATCAAATGCCACAGCAGAAAGGATGTTGGTCTGGAGTTTGTGCTGAAATTCTCCTGAAGGACAATTTTCATTAGCACACTCAGGGCATCACTGTCACCATGCACAGTTTCACTTCAAGGCCCATGGTTTGATATTTTGCTTTGAACCTCAGCCCTTGCAGTAATACTACATGAAAAAGGGGGCTCTGATGGAAGAAAAACGTGAAATGACAAAGATATTTATGACAAAACTTGGTGAATTTTTAGCAATAAACTGTGGACATCTGAACACTAGAGCTGGATATTCTGCATTGGCCCAAACTGAACTCAGGAGGTCAGTAAAAGTAACCCTGATAAAAATATCACAGACCTTACTGATTCCTTTGTATAAAATTCATTAAAATATGAAAATAAAGAACAACCCTTGACTGCTCTTTTTTTCCTTACTTTCACTTCAATGCAGCAAAATACATGCAAAAAGCTTAAATACATTACAGAAGGGTTATTGACTCAGAAGGATTCATTTAGAAAATGAAGTCTCACTGGGAGGAGCTCCACTAATTGGCAATTAAGTCAGGTCATTATCTATGTAGAGAGAGAATACCTGCAGATATTTGGGTTTTCTTGTGGAGGACCTTTCAGTGCCTGTGAAAGGGAATGTTTGGGGGAAGGAGAAAAGGAGTAACTTTGTTTAAGACTTTTATAGAACTGAAATATTGTTCCTGAAAAAAAAAAAAATTCTTTTTAATGTTAAGCAATATTGGCTTTTCAGGTTTTTTCAGAACTAGGTGTTTGCTCCTTAATTTTTTAATTTTAATGATAAATATATTTATAACAAAACCAACCCCTCTGGTTACCTGCAGAGTGTGAAAGGGGACAAAGCTTGTGTAGGATATTTCCAGCTGGTGTTAAATTCTTTAGGGACTCCCAGGTTTTTACATAAAAATCATGGGAGATTAAGCATGGAAGAAAATAGGTGTCCTGACTTTTGAATCCTTACCTTTGTCCTGACTAATTTTAATAATAATTTAATAATACTTTTTCCTTTCTCTGTTGGTCATAATGTTCTTGTGTAGCTGCTGTAGTAGAGAAATCACTGCCATCTTAATTTAGAAATGATGTCTCTAAGTTCTGAAGGCAAAACCTGCTGCACCTTTTCTCATCTCGTCTTGGTAAGGTGAAAGAAAAGGTGCAAAATAACTTTCCCTTGTGGGCATAAGTGAAAATGCTGAATTTCAAGTAGTTTTAAATCAAAAAGTTTGTTTTCCATCCCTCTGACCTGCTGCAGATCCCTCCACCAACCCCTTTGGGAGGTGTGTTCCTCCCTTGAACATCTCTCAGGTGGGGTCAAAGGGAAATTAGACAGATGCATTTTGCAAATCTGAATTCTAAAAATGTTTTGGAGCATTTCCTTCTCCAGGGGTAAGGAAAGCTGGTCAGGTAGTCCTGCTTTGTTTTTTGGAAATACAAATGGCACTGAACTCCACAGATAAATTTCTCTTCAAGACACCTCCCAGTGGTTTAAGACTCTGATATGAATTTGCATATGCATTACACTGTCTAAATTCTGAGATCCCCTTAAGCATCAGACTGGGGAAAAAACTGAGCAGAATTCAGAGGAATGTAGATTTTAATTTTTTTTTTTCCTTCAAGGTTCAATTGAACAGCACTAAATACACTGGTGGTTATAATTAAAGTTGTCACATCCTAAAATTTAGCTTAAAAATTCACATTCCACCCTGACAGAAAAAGATAAACATATCAGAAAATTTGTAAATAACTTGGTTGGTAAACTGTATGAGATGAAAACTTGGTTTTCTTTAATATAAATGAGAGTTAAGAAAAAGAAAAAATAAGTTTCTTGCTCACTGGCTCCAGGTGGTGAACTTGGGAGTGTCCTGACCCTTAAATGAGATCAAATATTGATGTGTGTTGGAGGAGCCTGAGCCTGTACAAGGCAAAAAGCAGCATCTGAAAATATTCTCTTATCAAATTCTTGTGGAGAATTGAGGGGAAAAATACCAATTTACTGATTTGGTGCTTGGGTGTGTAGAGGGTAATTCAAGTTTAGGCTCCTGGGCACTGCTGTGAGTCCCCAGAGTTAAGGGCAAGTGGGTCAGTACCAGAGGACTGCAAAATTCAGTTTTGTGTGGAATTCAGCCCCTGTTCCCAAGCCCTTCCCAAGTGTGTGTTCTGCCCAGAGCTGGGAGGAGCTGCCCCATCTTCTGCTTAAACAACATTTCTATTCCAGGCTGTATTGTTTTCTTGTATTCCTGTTGTTCATATTTGGCTTAAAACAATTTAGGAATTGAATACAGAGGTTGGAGTAAGGCTGTTTCTTACCAAGGCTTTAATTCTCACTAATTCACCTGGTGTGTTCCCCGTGGATTACTGGCTGGTTGAACTGCAAGAAGCATCCTTTTTAATTTCCAAAGTCCTTTGGCTCCTTCAGGCAAATCTGCATGTGGGATTAATCAGTAATCCCATTACTCATGGGGTTGCAAGCAAAACTGGCCACCTTGGCTGTGGGATCTTCCCAACTGCTGCCTCTCCATGCTGGGGGCCTCCTTTGTTTGCTGTCAGCTCATCTCCCAAAAGGAGATTCAGCTGGCCACGTGTTCTTAGAAGGGGCACGGAGGGTGGGCAAACAGATGGTTTGGAGAAAGAGGCTGTCCCCATTTGGGGTTACACAGCAACCCATTTGCTGGAGAGTTTCCCTGGACCTGAGATCCATTGATAGATCACGTGCAATTTCTGTTCCTCTGCTGCTCATCCATAGGAGAAACAGGCTGGGTTTATGCTAGCAATCTTTTCTTTATGGATAAAATCCTTGCCCTAAAATCCTTGGCATTCCTGCAAATCTGGAGCTGAGGGGGGTGTGTATTTCTGTTTCTGTGCTTGTTCTGATGCCTCCCTCTCATTCTGCATCTGATGACTTCTAACTTAGGCACCAATCCCACAGCACTGCCCATCCAGCTGTGGGCTGGCCCAAATATCTGCCTTCCATGTACAGGCTGCTGTGACACGAGCACTGTGAAGGGAAAAAGGGATTTTTGGATCCTCCATCACTTCTTCTTTTGTCTGGGTTCCTACTCTGAGAACTTTTAAAATATCTCACGTACTTGGCAGGTCTCTGCTGTGCAGCTTTGAGCAAAGATTACCTGAGAAGTCCTTGCTGTTCTGCTGGAGAACACGATGTATTTTGTGTGGAGAATGATGCTCTGACCCTCTTTGCCCTGACCAAAACACCATGGGCAGAGTGCTGAATGCACATTCCCGTGAAGCACATGTTTATGTAAATCCTCCTCAGCCTCACAGCTCCGGGTGAAATTTATCACATTGCAGGTCATGGCCACAATTTCTACAAGAGGGGGAAATGTGAGGTTACTGCTAAGGCTTTTGGGAAGTCCTCCATGGTTTTAGGGGAAGGGTATTCCCTGAGCAGCTGCTGACACAACAGCTGTCAGCTGTAACACCAAGGGATGTTTTCAGGCATCACCAATTGGTGTGCATTGTCTGAAAGACCTTCTAGAATTTTTCTCCCCCACAGTTGCAAAGTTATGGGTGACTAATGCACAGGAAGGGTTTCCAGTGCACACCAGTGCATGAAAGCTGTCAAGGACACTCTTAAAACTCTGTCAGTATTATTTTTACCACAGACCACTTTCTGTATCTCCACCAGAGACCTGGTTTCCATCACTTTTTCCTTGTTTGTGAAGGTCACAGAAACACAGAATGTTTTGGGTTGGAAGGGACCTTAAACATCTTTTGTTCCACCCCCTGCTATGGGTAGGGACACATTTCACTATTCCAGGCTGCTCCAAGCCCCATCCAACCTGGCATTAAACACCTACAGGGATCCAGAGGCAGCCACAGATTCTCTAGGTGACCTGTGCCAGGGCCTCCCAACCCTCACAGGGAAGAATTTCTTCTTAAACTGCAGATGAGATCCACCACGGCCTTTTTAAGGATGTCACCATCTGGATTTACACCATAAAATGACAGGAGATCTCTCAGTGCTTCAATATTGATGCATTTTTGCATTTTGCAGTGCTTCTGAGTAGCTCAGGATGATCCAGCACAAATTTTGACTCCTGGAATTTCATCTCTAATTGGGTTGTTCCAGAATTCAGAATTATGAGTCTACAATTAAATGACTGACAAACAAATAAAGTGAGGGTCCTAGGGTCAGAACATAAATTAAAAGGATTCCACGTTTTTATCCCTTAATATTCTGCCACTAAAATTGAGACTTTTAAAAATACTGCATGTTTCAACATTGTCCCCTTTGTCCCAAATCTTGATTCACTTGTATTTTGAGATTCTTTTTTTTTTTTTCCCCCCCAAATCATGAAGATCTGAGTGATTATTTTCCTTGCCCCCTCTGGTGGCTGCAGGTTCCCCTCTGGTCAGGGGAGAGCAGCAGCCTGACAAAAGCTGGTGTTGCTGGGTCACTGCTGTCCTTCCTGTGGCCATAAACACTCCAGGGAGCTCTTGGACCAGAGCTAGGGGTGAGAGGGGAAAGAAATTCAAGACTGCATCCACAGGACTAAATTCTGTATGACCCTATCTCCTTTAGAAATATATTTGGGAACCCTGTGAGTCACGATAAAGGACCTAAAATATAAACAAGATGTACATTCTTTCTCCAGGTACAGCCCAATTTTATGAAGATTAGGAATGGAAATTGCTCAACTTCAGAGTTTGGTTGTGCAGCCTTCACTCAGGGCATTTTTCCTAGCTCCAGTGAGAAATACTGTTTTCATTGCTTTTAGAGAAGAATACAATCAATTTGCAGTTTTAAATACTGCACATACACACTAAGTGGAATTCATTGGGTGTGAGTCTCAGCTGTAAGTTGCTGTGCCAATACCTCAAACAACAAATAAACACACACCTTCTTTCTAATGTTTAGGTGAAATATTTTCACTTTGTGGAAGTGACAATCTGGAATGACTCTGTACATCATGCAGCACTCAAACTTTCTCTATGATCAGCTGCAAGCACTGGTACCTGAATATTGTAGAGTTAGTTGAGAATATTGTAGAGTTATAAGGGACACTTGAATATCCTGGAGCTAGGGAGAGGCTCTGAGGGTTAAGCTTTGCCTTTGCAAGGCAGAGTTCAGCAAGGCTTAACTTAATCTGTTATGCAGAGGGATTTAGTAGCCCAGGCTGGACCCTGCTGCACCCAAGAGTGCCTGAGCTGTTTGTGTTCTCAGCACACTGCCAGGGCTGCTGATGGCTCTCAGGGACTCAGTGTGCAGATCTCCATCCCTGCCTGCACCAGAGCTGCTCACTCTGCCCTTGGGTTCTCCTCACCAGCAATTAATTATGCCAATACAAAACTGGGGAGTGGCCCAGACCTCAGAGGGTTGTGTGACCCTTCAGAGGGACCACAAAAGGTCGGAGAGAGGGGCAGAGAGGAACCCCCTGAAATTCCATTCTCCAGGCTGAGCCTCTCTCCAGCTCCCTCAGCTGCTCCAGACCCTTCCCCTGCTCCATTCCCCTCTCTGGACACTCTCCAGCCCCTCAATTCTTGTTGTGAGAGGCCCAAAACTGAGCATGTTAAACTCTCCAGCTTCCCTTGCAAAGAAAGGTTGCACATCTGCCTTTATTGTTCCCACTCTGGGTCTATTCCTGGGCTCCTGGTAGGATTTCTACCAGGCAGAGCAGATGTCAATGTTTATTTCACTCCCAGCAGAGAAATTCTTGATTTGCTCCTGTATGAATATCTCAGAAATAGATAAGTTTATTGCCCACATTAAGGGAACAGGCAAAGTTGAAAGTTAAAAACATATGGAGTTTCTGTGTTATTGCAATAAAAATGCAGTGAGCTGTGAATTTCTTTTCACATATGTGGGGGTATTTCTGCTGTTCAGTTCTCAGCTTTATTTTGCCTGAATAAAAAATATTCAGAATTTTCCTTCCCTAAAAAGAGCTGGGCATTGTCAGAGAGGGAAACTTGGTGAGTCCAAAGGAGGCCACCAAGTTGTTCAGAGGGTTGGAGCAGCTCTGCTGTGAGGAAAGGATGGGAGAGTTGGGATTGCTCAGCCTGGAGAAGAGAAGGTTCTGAGGTGACCTAATTGTGGCCTCCCAGTGCCTGAAGGGATCCTGCAAGAAAGATGGAGAGAGACTTTTTACAAGGGTCTGGAGTGACAGGAGAAGGGGATAGAGCTTCCCACTGCCTGAGGGCAGGATCAGATGGGATTTTGGGAAGAAATTCCTCCCTGTGAGGGTGGGCAGGCCCTGGCACAGGGTGCCCAGAGAAGCTGTGGCTGCTCCATGCCTGGAAGTGTTTAATTCCAGGGCTTGGAGCAACCTGGGATAGTGGAAAGTGTCCCTGCCCACGGCAGAGGGTTGGAACAAAATTATCTTTAAGGTCTCTCCCAACCCAAACCATTCCATGTTGTTTCTGGTGGGTTTTGGGGGTTTTTTTTTTTTTTTTTTTTTTTGCATCCCACTCTAACTCTTGAGTTCCACAGAAATGCTCATGGAGCTCTGGATGCACATCTGCATCCATTAATGAGCTCTCTGTCCTGGGAAGGAGGGGGACACTGGTGAGATGCATCTGGTGAGTGGTGGGACACAGAGATGCCCCCTTGGCAGGAATGATGAGAAAAGAGGTTTTCCTTTCCTCCAAACACCCCACAGCAACTTTTATCCACTCCCAACATTTTCCATTCCAACCCCAAAGCTTCTTTGCCCCTGTATCCCCTGACAAGCCCCATACCCAACAACACCTGCTGCCTTCCACTGCACGGTGGGGAAAGGGATTTTTTAATTGTCTGGATTTCACAGGGTCAGTGGTCTAACCCCTTTCCTTATCCCAGTCACTAAATCCTGCTCTTCCCCAGCTCAGTGGGAGCCTCCACCTGGCAAAACCTTCCCCCATCCTTGCAGGGCCTTTTAGTTTGAGCCAGCCCTGTTCAGAACACAAAAGAGTCTGTGAGCAAATAGCTATTCATTAAAGGACGCCCTTGCTCCGTGTGCAAGTTGTAAACACTGGCAAAAACAATTTCCTAATGCACGCTCAGAGGTGGGTGGAATAAAGATTTCCTGGGCAAATCTTAATGCTGCTTATTATTGATTTTCTTTTTTTTTCTATGGCCCCCATTGTACATGAAAATTTTCTCTTTCTGCTCAAACACATTAGCAGGTCATGCAGGGCTCCTTGGTATGATTTTTTTTTACCTTTTTCGTAAATGCCAGCAATCTTTCCTTATTTCAAAAGCTTTGGTTATCTCTCAGGGAGGGGAGAGGTGTATTTTTTGGAGCAGGAAGGAACCTGAAAGCCTATTGACTGAGAGGCATTCAAAGGTTTTATTTTTAAAAGCTGAATAATCAGATATATATGCCTGAATCCTAAGAACAGAATTAGCTTGTACTTCAACACTAGTTTTTCATTAGTTTCAGCAATACAGTTTAATTCTAAGAAAGAAACAAAAAAAAAAGCCATTCCTGTTTGCATGCATGACTATCACTGAGCCAGCAGGGTTTTCTCACAGCCTGTTTGTCAAGAGAAAAAGGGAAACAACAAAAAAATCCCAACAGCAAAACCTGACAAGTTTTTTTTCCCAGTGGCCAAAAAATATGCAAATTTACTAACAAACCACAGAATGAATAAAACTGTGACCATTTGACAAACCACTGTGTTCCATCAGCCCAGCCAGAGCACCTCCCAGCTTTTCCTATTTTTGGACTCGTTTCCTCTGGTTTTGCTCAAATTGTTATAGTTATTTTCCCTTGTCCTCCTGTAAATGTGCATCCAGGGAGGCAATAACTTCCCCAGCTCTCAGCAGTGATGTATTTAACAGTTCTGAGCACAAAAGTGATTTAGACTCCACCTGTTGGGTCCTTTACACAAATACTCATTCCTGAGACTTCCTGATAGGCAGAAACATGCCTAAACCTTCAGTTTGTGAAATTTATTTATTTCTCACTGTTTATGCAGCTGAGCAAGTGGAGCTGGAGCAGCCACTCGCTGGCAAAGCCAAACTTTTGTTCCCACTTGTGATAAATGGGGCACTTAACCTTTCAGGATAAATGTGCTTCACTCTGGACAGCCTCCCTTGGAACAGGGCTTCTGCTTTCTTTCATTGCAAGCTGACTGAGGAAACATCAGCACACAGAGAGCAGTTTTACCCTCTTCAGTGAAAATTAATTGGCTGGCCTTGATGTCAGAGCAGAGACCATGGGATAACTCAGGCTGGGAATCACTAATCCAACCTCTTGCAAGCAGAGCCAGCACTGAACTTAGACCAGGCTCTTCAGGGCTTTATTTGGTGTGTTCTTGAAAGGTTTCAAGGATGGAGACCGTGAAATATTTCTAAAAAACAACTTCTTTTGCATTAATTCATGATTTCAAGTGCCATAAAATGGGTGCTACTAGTCTGTATTAGCATATTAAAAAGGCCCCGAGGTCATACAAGTGCATGTTTCACTGCCATCAACCTTTAAACCTCTAGGTCAGTAATAATGATAAATGTAAATGGTTGTTATTTTCCTTCTTAAGGAAATATTTAAATGGTATTAAAATCCCTGAATTCCCAAAAAGATTGTTTGTTGGTTTTGCTCAGCAGAGTGTTAATACATTCATTTCTCTTCTGCTAACAATTCTGTGTGGAAGTGCTCGAATCAAAGGTAAATGTTTTCTCAATAAATCATGATGAGTGATGCCTGAACTGGTGAATAAATATTCAATACCAATTCAGTACAAGAATATCTGTGCAACTTGCTCTAGGTGACCCTGCCTTGGCAGGGGGGAGTTGCATTAAATGATCTTCAGAGTCCCTTCCACCCCGATTATTCTGTGAATATATTCTTGTATTTTGGAAAAATGAGATGGACTTGTTCATTAATTTAATTTTACATCCAACGAAGTTTATAAATAGAAACCTTGTTAGACAAATGAGCTGGCATAAGAAGCTTTAGCAATATTGGAAAATGTCAGTATGAGATCCTTGATTAGATGGCAAAAGGATCATTAAGTACAGTTACAGTATAATTTTAAAAAACCTAATTACCACCCTACATGAGTTCTTTTTGCATGAACTGAGGAGATTATTCCATATCCCCAAAGGAGTTTGGGGTTTTTATTGAGGGTTTATTTTTTGCATATGTTTACAGGATCTTGCACAGCAGTTTTTATCTCTGCCATTTCTTTAGGCTTTGAGTTGCTCTCATCAGCAGTGCAAGGTCACCTTCTCCAACCTGTGCTTTTCACAGAGGGCAGGAAACACAATGGTTTGAGATAAAGCTGGAAAAAACATCCCAGGGTTTTCAGCCCTGCCATCCATTCCTGTGATGAAACCATGGCATATAACCAAGCCCATAAACAGAGAAAACTCCCTCCTGATCTGCAAAAACTTGTAAGGTTTGTGTCCCAGCTCTTCTTTCAACAAATTGTTTGGAGTCTTACTCATTGAGCTGCCCAAAAACTTTTAAACTTGTTCTGGATGAACCAGAAATTATTTTATTCTCTCTTGTACTTTCCCCTCAACTTCATCCCTTTATTCTTGATATTTTTCACTGGAAGTGACATATGTCAGTTACTTAAAGTAGAACTTTCTGGCTTTCTCTTAGTAAGTTCTACCACCTCAAATCTAATGAAGAGAGTGGGTTTTTTGAAGCTTGGTGGGATGAATTGCCCTGTGAATATCCTCATATTTTCCTGGTCTTAGAGGTGCCAGAAGAATCTTAGGTTGTTCAAAAAAGTTCAACCTGGATGGAAATAAATAAAGGCAAATGAAAGAGCCTTGCCATCAACAAACCAACTCCTCTGGCAGCTTGTGTCAGGTAATTCACTCTTTCCTGAATGCACAATAAACCAAGCAGTCTTCAGTGCTTCAGACCAGGTCTCATCATGGAGCTGCAAACCTGCATTTCTCTGAGGGCATTTCTACAAATTCTTACTTTTACTGCAGTGTGACTTGCTAGGAATTAGCACCAACTCTTCATCCCTTGGCCTGCCCTTTCAGAAGCACCTGCCAAGACTTTTTGTGCCTTTCCACACCCTCTCCAGCACAGAAAGACATTCAGGTGATGAGGAGAGAGCTCAGTGACAGCTCTCCTTAAGTCAGAGCAGCTGTGAGGTTGCTCTAAACATCTTCCAGTGGTGCAGGTTCAAAGTTTATTCATATTCAGTGTCCCCTTTTTTCTGTGCCTGTAGGGACTTCTGATTACCTAAAACCTTATTTATAAAACCTTATTTATAATATGTAGAGGCCCATGCTGAGCCCCAGTGTGCACACAGCCATTGAAGTTTGGGAAAAAACTACATATATTTATCACTGGAGATGTATCATGGTCCTCAAAATGCTATAAACATATCATAAATTTGTGGGTCCAAAATGTTGTTGCTGCCACCTCCAAACTCTCCACAAATAAGAGAATAAGTGCATTTCAGCAATATCAGAAATTGACTTTAAAAAACTGAAACCCTTCAAGATAAGGGGAAAATGCAAAGGCTGATTTGAGATAGATCCCCAAGAGAGAAGAGGAAATGTTGATGGACCTCAAATACCCAGACACATGTGACTATAAATGTGAAATTACACAGAGGAAAACTGCACATGGGTGAATCCTCTTAATACAAAATTGTTCAAACAATGACCTTAATGGGGAATGATCTTATTTCTTGGATAAATTCATCACTGGAGAGCAAGTTTTTCCTCTATGTCAGCTCCACCCATTTTCTAGACATGGTGCTGCCTGGTACTGAAATTTTCTTGGCAAGAATTCATGATGGTACCAGTGGCTTCAGGAGACCTTGGCTTGACAGGAGCTGTGCAGATGCTTCTCTGGGTGGCCCTGGATTTCCCCTATGCCCTTGATGACAGAGCCCTAAAAGACTGATGACTTTTATTTCATACTCCTTGTCAATACAGACAAAAAATTGCTATTATTGGAGGCTTGAGACTTTTATGTAATTCCATAGGAGAGAGATATTGATGCATTCTAAGTGCACCTGACTATAAATTGGTCAATATACTGCTGGAAAATACAGTGAAGGAAAAGAGAGGGGAAAAAATTCAGCCTCAGATGCGTGGTATGGAATATAAGCATGCTAAAAATATTCTGTCCTGTGCTTGTATTGTTCTGACTCGATGGGAAACTGTCATGGATTTGTTTTCTTATTGATACAGAATGCCAAACTCTCAAAATATCTGCCAGCATCTTTCAGAGGCTTGTGTAACAGCAAAGTTATATTGTGTCTGACATGTTCTGCAGCTGGGAACAGTCAGAAATAGGATGGAAAATGCCTCTTCCTTGCTGTGGGTTTTGGTTTCCATTAATAAAAGTTCCTCTGCATGTGACACACGGAAATAATAACAATCCAGAATAAAATATCTAATCTTACAGTAAGCAAAAAACAGCACATTTTTCCTGTTCTTGGGTGTTGTTTTAGAAAAGTGATGGTTTTTTCCCAGTGGCTTTCACATTTCATTCTGCTCATTGTGGGACAGGGTAAAAATTCCATATGGAACATGAAGTATTAAGAAATTGGAGGGTGGGTTATGTAGGACTTGTCCACAGATATATTTTTTTTAAGACTGTGAACTGCAGTGAGTCATTTTGTCAGTATTCATAAAACCTAAATAAAGATCATGCATTCTGCTCAACTGAAAAAAAAAAAATAGTAAATACATATTATTCCATTCTTTTGTTTTGTTTACACCAGTCTTTACTCCTACTGTGAACATGTTTCTTTTAGATTAAATAGAAGGAAGAAGAAAAGAGAAAAACAAGTTTTTAAACAGGAATTTGGGGTTCTCTTGCAACACTTACTATATTCTTTTTTCTGTAATTGGCTCCCAAAATGAATTCAGTCACCAGCAGCATGGTTAGGAGGAAATCAATCAGCTGCTGGAATAGTGGGGATAGTTTTCAAGTGGTGATGCTGTAGCACCAGCAACAGAAAAGTAATTTTTTTCAGTAGGAAAGAAGTTGGATTTCCCCCTGTGGCTGTTGAAATTGAGCTTATAGGTAAATTTGTTTTCACAGAAGCAACCTCGCTTGTCTCCTGCCATTGAGACACTGTCTGCTGGCGTCACAGAGTGGTCACTGCTGCAGCACTGAGTCTGCCTGCAGAATATTTATAACTGCTGCCTACTTCGGGGGGGGAAAAATACTTTCCCAAGGATCCACTGGCTCATTATTCCTTTCTGTTGCTCAAAATCATAGAAATGAAATGCTGGAAGAGACCTCAAGGACACGTTTAGCGTGAGCAAATGTAAATTCAGAGGGTGATGATTTTGAAAATTAATTGGACCCCATGGGCTTATAGTCCCTTCAGAGAGAGGTGGGATTATGGAATTCCAGAATTGATTAGGTTGGAAAAGTCCTCTAAAGATCATCAATCCCAACCATTCCCCCAGCACTGCCAAGGGCACCCCATGTCCCCAGGAACCACATCCACACAGCTTTTAAATCCTGCAAGGGATGGGGACTCCAGCACTGCCCTGGGCAGCTGTGCCAGGGCTGGACAATCCTTTCCATGAAGAAATTTCCCAAATATCCAATCTGAGCCTCCCCTGGCCCAGCCTGAGGCCAGTCTCTCTCCTCCTGTCCCTGTTCCTGTTCCCAGAGCCCGACTCCCCCAGCTGTCCCCTCCTGTCAGGGAGTTGTGCAGAGCCACAAGGGCCCCCCTGATCCCCCTTTTCTCCAGGCTGAGCCCCTTTCCCGCTCCCTCATGCCAGCAAATACCTGGATTTTGGAGCACATAAGTCATCATACCCAAATAAACCCTCTGATTTTTGGGGCAGAGTGGCCCTCAGGCTGCTCCTATTTCAAATCATACATTGATCAGAAGAGTTTGGTCAAACAGCTCTTAATTGGATGTGGTTTCAGAAGGAAATTTTGGTTTCTCTCTCTCTTCTTGTAACAACTTCAAGGAACATAACCTGTCATGCCCATGACCTGGTACAGCTGACAGCATCACCATGGAGTGGGATTCAGCAGAGGATTCCTAATCCTGGGACATTTCTTGGAGCATCCTCACACTGCTGGATGCCAGGGGTAACTGCAGGCTTGGCTGCACTGGGGACAGCACAGTGTGTGAGGCTGGGGGCAGAAAACGTCCCAGGCTTTGAGAAAATCTTGATTTCCTGAGGCTCCCCATGCTGGCCTGGAGAATGCAGGACTTGTCTTTCAGTCCCTTGCTGCTGAGACAGGATTTGGGGAGGTTACCCTGGGAGGAAACAGCAAGACTCACATTACACTCATCTCTGAGCAGATGGATAAGAGGTGTAAGCAGCGTCTTTATTCACTAATCTGAGCTAACAAAAGCACCCTACAGCAAAAACAAATATCTTCTGTTCAGGAATCCAAAACACTCGCTTTTGCAAATTAATTTTTTAACCTTTTTATTCCCAGTGCATCCCAAAGGAAATGCTGTCTTTGTAAACTGTTCCCACACACACAACAACAAACTAACAAGCCTGCTGATAATTTAATTTGCAAAGGGTGTAACTGAGCTTTGGGGCAAGTTTGCTGCTGCTGAAGAGAGCTCAGGGGAATAATTAAAAATGTTCAGTTAGGAGCTGGTTCAAGAGGCCAGTGGCTGCCTTGACATCTGGAATGTGCAGGAATTTTGGTTTACCAGAAGGCATCCAAGCTCTTCTTGACCCTCTGGGATTGCATTCTCACTGGTAGCTGCTCCAGGAATTGTTTCAATATTTAGAGTTTCCTTTCCCTTGCTCAACCAACTCTAAAAATTTGGAAAACCACAACAGGAAGATGTGTTAACAGTGAATAGCACCAGAGGGAATTATAAAAAGAGCCTTTTAGCAAACAAAGCTGTTTTTTGATGAGAAGGGATATGGCAGAATTTTGGGCCATGAGTCAGTCTGATTTTAATAGTCTGATAGAAGAGGATGGGTCCCATCCTCTGGGGTGGGAAAAGCAGATTTTATAACAGTAGCAAAAAATGGATAGGAATTAACCCCAGAGGGAACCTCTGCTCACATTTCAAGGACAGAAGGCATCCAAATTCAGCATTGCCTTCAATACCACCAGGTGTCATTAATGAGAATAAACCAGTTTTCCATAGGAATTTAATTACCTGCTGGCTTTTGCATGCCCAGCCAAGAGTGTGTGATTTGCAAGGGGGTCTGTAATGTAGGGCTGTGGAGGAGGAGGCCAAATGCCACTGTCAGGAGGTATTTTCCTTCTGGAGGACAGGCAGTGCAGCTCAGTGGAGATACTTTCCACAGCTAAAGGCATGGAGGATACCAGAGCCTTTGAGATTTCTCTTAAAGAGATCTCACAAGAAGTTCTGGCAAACTACAGACTGAATAATGGCCTGCACTAAACCCAGATTGCTTCTCTGGGTTTTCAATGGAGAAAGTTGAGAGAGGAGGAGGTGGAAAGAATGTTGGTGACAAAGCAGTGTTTGAGAGACTTGGCTGCTGGTGACAAGGCTCATAAGGAGCTGTACAAACACCCCCAGTACTGTGCAACTGACTGGAAAGTCCTAATGAAACACCAAAAGCCACAAACTAAACATGGCACGGGCTAAGAAAACAGAGGACAGCTGCACACTTGTGTGTTTTCTGCATGAGCCACAGTTTATAGGGGATCCCTTTGCCATGAAAGCTGGAGCTGGGCAAGAGCCAGGGCTCAAAGGTGGTGTAGGAAATGCAGGGTGAGGGTGTGGAGGCTGCCTGGTGCATCAAGTCTTACATTTATCCTTCTGTTCTCTATAAGCCAACCCATTTCCCATGTCAATCTCATTTAATTATTCAGAAATAAGGCACTTCCTGCTTATTTCTCAGCCAACAACCAGGTTTTTACCCTCATCAAAAACCCCTGCTCCTTTCTAATACCTGCTGTTGAAGCCCTGAAGGTAACCCTGTAGTGCCTACGTGTGCAGCTGTAAACTCATCACCAGATCCTCAAACTCATGCTCAGCCCTGTTCTTATCTTCCCCACTTGTCCTCCCTTCTTCTCCTCTGCTTCCTTGGCCAGTGAAAGCAGCTGAACCACTCAGGACAGAGACAAGGAGAAAACTGCTGCCTGAGCACACACATCAGTTTTGAGAGGGCCTAAAATCTCCAAGTCTCATGGTTTTTATTAGCCTGGTGTTTATGAAGGCATGGGGTTAACCAACAGGAAAAGGGACTTTTGTGGAAAGGGAAGCCTATTTGGTTGGAATTGAGTGTCCATCCCCTAAGATGATGCTCCCTGCCATTGGTGCCTTCCAGACCTCTGTGCTCCTGGATGCTCCAGTGTGAACTTTCTCACATTTCTCACATTCCTTTCAACACCTTTTTCAAGGTGAGTTATCACAGCTGAGGCTCCTCCCTGGCCAAAATCCCTTAAGCAACAAAACTGTTCTGCAAGCAAATTCTTGGAAATTGATTTCCTTGGAAACAGGGTGCCTTGCCTCTCCTGGAAGGATTCTTGTACTCATTTAGTAAGGCCAGAGGACAAATCCACCCCAGTGCCACCTGGGCTGGGGGACATCCTTCAGCACTGGCAGGTTAAGGTGGCTTCTGTGTTCCTGGAGCAGGAAAAGGATTCTCTCCATGTTCAGCCCCACTGGTGTCACTGCATGTGGTGCCCAGAGCAGCTGTGGATTCCCCATCCCTGGAAGTGTTCAAGGCCAGATTGTTTGGGACTCTGAGCCACCTGCTCCAGTGGAAGGTGTCCCTGTTCATGGAGGGGGTTGGAACTGAATCATCTTGAAGGTCCCTTTCAATCCAAACCATTCTGTGATTCTACATTTCTACATAAATTCTGTGACTGCAGTTTTTCTGACTAAAAGCTGTTTGCATCACTTTAATGAGTTCAGCCACTCACATGCAGTGTGGAACCTTTTCAGGGTATCTACCACAATTACTATGTTTGAGGGTCATGAGCCAAAAACAAGCACAGTGTTTATTTTAGGGGTGTGTTTAAAAAGAGAGCTAAAACTGAGATTCATTTTGTAAAGTAATCTGAAAAACAATAATCCATCTTAACTGCTATTGCAACCTGCTCTTCAGTGCTTTTTTAAGCCTCGTAGAGACATGACTGGGGAAATTGTCACCCAATAATGTGACTTATCCCAAGAGCAGATGCATAACAGGAAATAATTAACATGCTGTGGATCTTACTACTGCCTGTGGCACTGCAGTGAAAAATGTAGCTGTCCAAACAGCTTTTATTTTTATCAACAATTAATTTGTGCCCAGAAAGAATGGAGATGAGCTTGCAGAAAACTTCTCAGAAGGGCTACAAGGAAACAGAGAAAAATTTGAGGAGGCAGGGACTAAGACCATTTGGCCAGGATGCAATCCCAAGTGCACATTTGAAGTGAACATCTGAAAATTTTATAGAGGGATTGAAGTAATTTTATATAACTTCAGGAAGACTATGATGCTCTTAATTAGTAAAGGTTTCCTACATAACAAATTAATTCTTTATGCTAATTCATTGTGTCATACACAGTGCAGTTTAACTTCTATTTTCAAGGGTGTGACACCAAAAATTCAGATCATTCAGAGGAGTGTCACACTTGCATATACTTCTTGCTGCTGAATTAGCTGTGAATGTAGATAATGTGAAGAGAATCTTAATTTTCAAGGTCCTTTCTTATTTGGAGATTACAGCAAAGGGTCTGTAAACACACAGAGAGACTTTGGTAGGAAAAAAAAGGAAGTAAGAATAAAACTATTTCACAGAAACACTTATTAATGTCTCCAAATACAATGATAGTATGTCACGTAGCACAGTGGGAGAGACGAAATGCATTATCTCTTTTTTGTCTAAAAGACTAAAAAAACTCAGAATTTGTAGAACTCAGTACAATTATTTTATGGGTAAGATTAGTCAAGACAAGAAAATGAAATTGATTTTCAGTATGTTTGAGTTTATACACTGAGATCTGTTTTCTTGGGAGCACTGCACTCTTCACATTCTCAATTCTCACATTGAAAACCAGGGACTGCAACACTCCAGACCCCATTCTGACTGTAAAAATTTTGCAGCCTTTCTACTATCCCCTTGGAGCCTGGAATCAGCAGATGGATTGGAGATTTTTTAGTTTAATTTAGGGAGAATTAGGGAATCAAAGAGGAGCTGCAGAGCTGCTCATTTGCCATCTACCAGCTGGATCACACCCAGCTTTGAGATACAATCCTTTACAACTTCTCCAGACAGGTCCCTAATGAAATTACAGCCCAGAAAAATCAGGGCAGTTCTGAGTGGCATTTGAAGGTATGGCAGACTGGAAAGGTGAAATTGGTTGGTTTTGGTTTTGGTTTTGGCTTTGGTTTTGGTTTTGGTTTTGGCTTTGGTTTTGGTTTTGGTTTTGGCTTTGGCTTTGGCTTTGGTTTGGTTTTGGTTTTGGTTTTGGTTTTGGTTTTGGTTTTGGTTTTGGGTCGTTTGTGCAAAGACAGTTCTGAAAGTCACAGCTCTTGTGACTCAAGCTCGTTCCAGCCACCACAAAGCACAGAGATCCTCAGAAACACATTGATATTCTGGGATGGGACCAGAGTGGTGCCTTGGGGTGGTTCATGCTGAGGAACTCAGATCTCCAACGTGTTTGCTTTGGGTGACTTGGGGTGATCTGAAATTGAGATCAATCCATCCTGGGGCATAAAAGATTTCACACAGTGTCCATGCCCTTCCTGCTGTGTGAGCAGGATGCCCTGAGGAGCTCCTGGTCCATCTCACCTATCAAATACTTCAGCCCTGGATGATGCCCCTGCCATCACACACCTGCAGGGCCCAGGATCTGGAAGAGATGTCACAGCACATTCCCTGCAATGAGACCAAAACAGGAAACTGATGGTTGAACACCCAAGACTACTGCAAAGCCAGAGGCTTCAGAAGATTCTTCCAACTAATACTTACATAGCTCCAGACATTAAAGTCATATAAAAATCCATAATCTGTTTATTGCTTGCCAGTGCTTGGAAATTTAACATTAAGAGCAGATTATTTTTTCTAACTTCTTTTCCCATTTACCTCTTATAATAGCATGAGTAGGAAGTAAAATGCTCTTTTACTCTCTCCAGTGACAGCAGCTCCGGGGTACTAATCCTGTAGAGTGGCACAGCTGATGCCCAAAATGAAGTTCATTGTGGCAAGGGAGGGAGTGAGGCAAAGATTTGGGGGAAAAAAGGAACACAGACAGCACCAAGAGGAGCCAACATTCTCTCTGTAGGTAAACTATCACATTACAGAACTTGGCAATACAAAATACTTTCAGTGAGAAGGAATGATCTGAGGTCTCAGATATTCAATATTCCCACTCAATTTTTCCCCTTGTTGCCTAGCAAGAGTGGAATCTGCAGTTAATTGAGCCACTGACAAATGACTGAAGCAAAACCAAGCTGATTTGAGGCCAATTACCAGCCACAGGGTGCTCATGACTTTGGGTCATTTCATGGTTTTTTTTTTTTTTTAAGCTGACCACACATTCACAGGCAGGATGCTTTGAATAAAATCCTAGCAAACTGGACATGGGTTTCTCTGAGGGCATTTGGGATCTCTCCAGTAGGGCTGGCTAGCAAACTGTGACCAAAAACATTTGTGCAATCTGGCATCCCTTAGCTGGTGGCCTCTGATCCAAATCCAGAGGGAAATGGAACAGTTCAATACACTGACAGCAGCAAACAGGAAACGTGGTTCCTGCTCATGATTCTCAACCTAATCAGAATAAGGGAGGTTGGGAACTTTTTTAGGCTGTTTTTTATGGAACAGATCATCCTGTGGTGGAATTAGGTTTTTAATCCGTGTCATTAACATTTGTGCATCACCATTTGGAAATTGTATATGCTGTCACATTCTTCACTGGGTCGTTGTTCTCTCAGGCAGCCTCTGAGTGTACCAGAGGTTTCTCAGAGGGAAAAATGTGGAGCATAGCTCCAAAATGGTTGTTCTCACTGGAAAACAATGGCTTAGAGAATGCCAGAATGTTCTGGAAACAATATTCTGTGCACAGGATTGTTGAGAAAAGGGTTAACATGGTGCTGTAAAAAATGCATGGTGGAGGGAAGGGATTGGAAGTATAGAAATTATTTCTTTTGGTGCAGTCTGGGGTAAAACTGACTCCTTAGGGTCCTCTCCATGCTGCTTCAGTGAACCCTGCATCAGCTGCTTTAAATATAAATGCTCACAAGGCATTTTTGGATTATGTAGCACACTCACCTTGGATGGAGAGTAACCACATGTCAGGATATACATATATATAATATATATATTCTATATATTTCATTATCCTCCAGGTTGGGTTGTTCAGTCATTCTGACCACCACCTTCAACAATGGGTGTGTGAGGGCCCTGTTTGACTCAAAGATCCTCTGCATGGGTAAGGACAGGTATACATTCAACAGCACAAAGGTAAAAAAAACCAGTCATTATAAATAAATACTGTTTTCTAATAAGCACTAAATTATATGGAATTAGAAGACATAAATATGTAAATTGTTCTTTTTACCTTCTACAGAGCTCACGATAAATGAAGCATCAGTTTCCACACAAAAGCAAATTTCTGCTAAAGAAAATAGTTATAAACACAAAATTCTAAAGAGATTCATTTTTGCTTCTTTTTTTCTGTAAGCCTAAATTATTATATTCACCGTGCAGAGTTCACAGGCTAAAGCAAAGAAGTTTAATGGCAAATGGTACACACTGAAAAATGCAATTCTGTATTCAAAGTCATGGTTTGTGACCTGATTTTACATCCATACATTTTATCAGTAAATTTGTCCATCACCACTGGCCATGGGCACAAACTGAAATGCAGAATGTTCCATCTAAAAAAATGGAAATCCTTTTTTGTTCTAAGGATGATCAAGAACAGGTACAGATTTTCCAGTGAGTCTGTGGAGTTTCCTTCCTTAGAAATACTAGAAAAAACAACTACACTCAACTCTGCAACCAGCTTTGGGTGACCCTGCTGGAGCAGAAGGTTGGACCAGAGATCTCCAGAGATCCCTTCCAAACTCAGCTGCTCTATGACTCTGTGAATTCTCTCAAACATGGAAAAATTATCAATCCTCAATGGGTTTTTTTCCAAATTAAAGTTTAGCAACACTACACAGAAACATCTTTAGGAATTGCAGGGTACAGAAAGTACTTTGTTTGAAAGATCAGTGTGGGTATTTTGTTCACCACCTCCAAATGCACATAACTGTGAACTTCAGTCTGTCTAACACATCATCTGCCAGAACTGAGCAGTCAAGTGGATAATTGCCTCAATCTGCAGCTCCTGCAAGCTGTCCCACTCCTTTCCTGTGGCTGAGTGATTCTTTGGGGGCTCTGAAATGTTTGATATCCTTGCAGATGTCAAGGGATGACCCCAGAAGGAAACTTCAAGAAAAAAAATAATTTAATTTCTCCTCTTGTTAGCAAGAATGAAACTTGTAGACAGGATGAATCCATTTTTCTGTTATAACATGTTGGAATTCCAGTGAAATTTCCTCTGTTTGCAAATATGTTTAAAATGCCACAGGAGGTTTTGAAGTGACAAGCCCATGATTCATCCCAGTTTCACCTCAGCTCTAACAAACTGCATCACTCTGCCCTTATCACAGGAGCTTTGAGTGAGGTTTGGGAGGATGAGAAATCAGAATTAGAAACATCATTAACTAATATGATGTAAAGGCAGGAGAAAGAGTGAAGCAGAGTGTTTTACAGCAAGTGTAAAAAGAAATTGTATAAAAAAGAAAAATGCCAGCTTCACACTTGGCTTGCTTTTCTGCTTTTTAGCATTCTTGTAAAGGAAAAGTCCAGACTTTAAATGAGCTGCACATAGCTCCCAGAAATACATTAAATATCACATAATTGTTTTCACTCTGTCACTTCTTACACAGGTAAAAAAAGGAGCCAACATTTGAGCACTGGGATAGTCTGAGCTAGAGATAACAGTACTGAAGATGTAAAGAAATCAGGAACACAGAACAGAACAGTTTCCTGACAGAGAGAAAAAGGACCCTTGATCAAGGGGGCTTGAAGACACAGCTGAATTATGAATTAATGATTCTCACAGCCAGCTGGAGAAATGGTATCACCCTTCAGATCACACCAGCTGAATGTGAAACTGAGAATTTGTTTTATCTCAGAGTCTCTGGGGACTGTATATTCCAGGTGCCTGATAAAGAGAGTTTCCTCTGCTGGAGAACTGCTGAAAGGCTGCACTGCAAGGCTGAATGGATTTTATAATTCAGTAATAGCTTTGGATCTTTTTTTCCTTTTTTTTTTTCCTTTTTTTCTTCCTTTTTTTGCTTTATTTTTGGTACAAGAGCATAACTTTTCCCAGCAAAGTGTGCAGATCCACCTTTTTTCATAAACACTAATGGCCAGCCCATTTAATGATGTAATAAGAGAAGGATTTGGGTAATTTATTTGGACACCTACAGCTATTTGACCTTCTGCTCTTTATTCTATATTGAATGAGGGTAGGAGGGACAGAATTGGCTTTGGGGGGCTGATGGTCAGCACTGGTTTTGCCACAGAACTGAAAGCTCTACAGGATACATGGAATGAAAGGAAACATCTGGTCCTTATTGCTAAACAGGATACCAGGTACCCTTGAATTTTCACTGTTTTGTATGCATTTTGACTGGTCCCATCAAATTTGATTAATTATTAATGTTCCATGTACTTGCCATGTTTCTAAAATTAATCAGCCCTTCTGAGTGCTCACTCAGGTTCCTGCCCTTTCCCCAGATAATTCACTCTGGGTAAAGAAGGTGGGACAAAGTGAATTTCTCTAAACCTCTGTACTCCACTGATGCTGGAAATGACCAGGTCTCACTGGTCATAATGGTTCCCACTGTCTTCCATAATTTTTTCAGAGAAAGGTGCAAGTTGGCATCCCTGAATTGAAAGATCCTCTTCTGTTGTGGATGCCCCACCCCTGGGAGTGTTCAAGGCCAGGTTGGACAGGGCTTGGAGTAACCTGGGATAGTGGAAGGTGTCCCTGCCCATGGCAGGGGGTTGGAATTAGAATTATGTGACCCCTGAACATCTGGACATAGGTAAACTCAGGATTGTGGCAGGTAGGGCTCCTGAAGCACCCTAAAGAAACTTTGAAGTCATGAAACAGCCCTGAAAATTCTGTGGAAAGTACTTTTTTCATTAAAATTATCATATTGAAGTCTCCTCTTATTTTTTCTGGCATGTGGATACAGCTAAGTGTACATTTAGATTTGAGTCCCAGTGGCATTAATGCCACCTTATCCCTTTCAAAGCTTTAGCATATAAGAGGGAAAGAACAGCAGCATCTCTCCACCTACCCAGTTTTCAATTCCAGCAGACAATCCCACACAGCAAAGAGAGTTTAATTGTCAGTAAATCTGTCCCCAAAGGGAGCTCACCACTCATCCAAGCCCACAGCAGCCTTCCCTGTTGGAAAACCTTTCACTGAGGAACAGGTACAGCTCATTTACTGCCCCCAAAATCTGAATTTAGAGCAAACTCTGTGACTACAGTGTGTTAAATATTATGAGCTAAGATATGAAGAGGAGAAGATGGATGAAAAATTATGAAAAGACAGCCTCTGTGTAGAAGCATTAATTTAAGTGATACCTAAGAGCAATAATCCAAAGAATGTGAAAGCTTGTAATGCATAAAAACCCAATATTTACTCCAGGAGTAATAACAGAGCTCTCTACATGAGTAACTACAGCATCTATAATGCAATTCATGATGTAAAATTGCTCAAGAAACTCTATTAAACTAAAGAAAATTTGCTAGAAGGGACAATAGAATTAAGGAGAACAATAAATTGGAGAACAAGTGAGCTGAGGATGTGGAAAAGACCTTTTGCACAAATCAGCAGCAGGAGGAGAAAGACACTGAAGACAAATGGGGCAATAAAGGGAGCAGCTATCAGGATTTCTTCTATATCCTGCTCTTTGGAAAAAAGACCATTACTCCAGAGACAGATTTGAGCAAGCAGGTGGGAAATAGAAATGAATATTAGACTGGTGGACCAAGAGGATGATTTGAGTGCAAGTGATGGTAACTGCTGAGAGCAAGTGGAAACAGCTTAACCTCCATGAGAAATACATTGAAGTCATAATGATCATATAGAGTAATTTTATTGTCTTCAATTAACACCTCCAGGTTTTGCTGAAGTGCTCAAGAATTTCTGTAGTTACTGATTTATTTTTTTTTTAACCTCTGGCCTTCAGTCTCCTGGCTGCATTGCCTATTGAATAGACTTATTTTTCATTTTTTATTTTAATTATCATTATTATTCAGAGCTTTGGTATTCAGCTAAAGAAGTGATCTTGCAGAAGATTATTGTTGTGTAATACATCCTTAGGAGGTGGTGGTGTGTATCTATCTATATCTATATCATATCATCTATATCTATATCATCTATACCACCTATATCATCATCTATATCTATATATATAGGTATATACAGGTATAGATAGATATAGATATAGATGATATAGATATAGATATAGATATAGATATAGATATAGATATAGATATAGATATATACAGATAGATATAGATAGATATAGATATAGATAGATATAGATAGATGATATAGATAGATATAGGTATAGATATAGATATAGATATATAGATATAGATTAGATATAGATATAGATATAGATATAGATATAGATAGATATAGATAGATAGATGATATATAACTCAATCTTATCTAATGCTACACTTCACTAATGCCAAGTTACAGCTTTGACAAAAGAGGTCTGATGGTTCTTTGTGTCTTTTAAGGTGCTGCTGCTGTTTGCTTCTCATTCAAACCTGTCCCCACACATATTTTCATCTTCAGCCAGTAACTGATGGTAATTAATATCACCCTGTTCCTTATTTGCCTTTAAGACAGACACTCTGGAGAGAAAGAGGGTTTCAATTAAGATGCTAGGCTGAAATGCAGGCACATGCCTTCTTCTGGGAAGTCTTCCAGAGACACAAAAATATCTGGCAGGGTAATGGGTTACACAGCTGAAAAACCACGGTAAGATTCAATAGAGACCTCATCAGCAAAAGCTCAGACTGGCTTTCCTTACAAACTATACAGCAATACTGCAGGCTTTCCCCAGAGAGCCAAGGTGCTTTTGGCCCTTATTCACAGGCATTCCTCACGGGTAGTTTTTTATTCATTTTTGCTTTCTTGTTTGCAAGAGTTTTCTGTATCTGCTTGTTTACACAGAATAATGTAGCAGTCTCAAAAGCCAGCTCAGAGCAAGATGATGTGACATACTACAGACACACCAACCGAGCTATTTAATCCTATTTGTTAGCAAAGCTGGTCAGTGTTGGTGGAACAATGTTCTGATGTATATTCTTTGTACTTAATCCTGTAGCTTCTGAGAAAGGGGCTAAAGAGGAAGATGGCCATCATCCAGACTAAAAAGCCACCAGGGAATTACACTGACTTTTGATACAAAGAAGGAATCAACCTGAAAAGCTATAAACGAGAAACAGGAAGATCTGTAGCACGGAGCAAAGATGCTGGAGTGGAAACAGAGGCCCAGACAAAACCTGGTCTGGTAGAGGCAGAAGCTGCTAGCCAGCATGGTCAGCAAGGTCAGTGTAGTCAGTGTAGTCAGTGTGGTCAGCCTCCCCATCCATCCCACACAGCGAGCAGCCAGGCACTGCACTGACAATACTGGGTACAATGTGCAGGAACCCACACCTCAGGGGCCATAGATGAACTGCCAGGGTGCTTTCACAGCAGGTGGATTGGCAGGCTGTACACAGCAGCATCCCCAGCATGAGCTGTGTGTGAGCAGAGGAACCTGCCCTCTGAGTGTCCTCACAACCCACTGGCACTGGGTGTGTGTGGCCTGGGAGGGAGAATATGTATAACTCTGCAGGATGAGGGCAAAATCAGCTTAGTTTTATATTTTAGTATTCCTTCAGAAGGATGGTTAGAAATTTAAAGGTGTTTATTATTATTTTGGAAGTGTGCTACTGTGGTTTATTTTTTGTATAGCTGACGCTGTCCTGTGTGTAAAATTCAGTGACTGGTAGTTAATTACATGTCATTAATAAAACAACAAGTTACTTCAACCATGATTTGATTTAAATTGTGTGAACCATGTAGGTATTTTTTTTTTTTTTTTGTCCCTGAGACATGCCTGATCTTTAAAAATAAGCAATACTGCTTGTATTTTGAGATACAGTCAAGATATTTTTGTATCATTGAGAGCAAGGGCTGGATGAGGTCCCAGAAGACCTCTTGCTTCTGTTAAACATTGTCGGCTTCAGTTAAACATCCCCTCTCTATCTGCTTGTCAGGTTTCAGAGGAACTTCTTCCTGCAGAGCCCCTTTCTCTCCTGGGTCCTTCTTTACTGTACCTGATGATAATCACTCACTGCTCTGACTGTTTCACACCTTTTTGCCAGAAACCATTCCCAACAGACAGGCCAGAGGTTTTCCACCAGAAATCCATTGCTGAGGCCAAGAGCAGAAGCCAGGGACAGCTAGAGGAGAGATTGGCTTTTTGTCACAATAAGGGATTTTTCATGTGTGTATTAATACATAAATTAAAACAGGAAAGAAAAAACAGTAGAAAGATTACTGAAGAAAACAGGAATAAGATGTAGAAGGAAGAGTATAAAAAAGCAGAGGAATAATCTCAGTCAAGGGATGTAGGAATACAGCCCTGACAATCCTTGATGGAGCTGCACAGAAATTCAGAGATCTGGAAAAAGAAAAACAAAGTTCTGCTGAAGGAGAGAGAGGAAGGCAAGAAATTAGAAGGAATGACACAAAATACAAAAGGAAAAAGGAAAAAATGAATAAAGAAAATGGGGAAAAGAGATCAAGAAAAAAGAGAGAAGCAGTGCAATACATGTTCTCCAAAACATCCATTAAAGTAATGGAAATGGTTTAATTTTATTCCCTTTTCTGTGTAGCACATTACTTTAAAATGACAGCCACTGTTGCTATACAGTGCATACACATTTTTTATATATTCATATATAATATTTGTATTTATTCAATTTCAACATTTTAATAAATTAATTAATTCTTCATTCAAGAAGTGCTAAGGAAAATTAAACACGCTATTTATGCAGAAAACAATAAATAAGCAAAAATCCTACAAATGTGTGGTTCAAATTTTCTGCAAATCACACCAAGTAATTCTATTTCAAAGTATCTGTTTTGCAGAACACTAAAGGATCTTGATTTTTAAAGAATGCCTCCCACATACTCTCTAAAAATCAGACCATTCTGAAGTGTCCAGCTGGCAACCAAAATGTGAGACATGCAAAGTTAACAATCACATCTGGAAACACAAAATAACATTTTTGTCACCTTTTATATCCTCCTCCCTGCCCACACAGACTCCCTGCTGGACTTGAACACAGAGAGGTGTTCACGCTCAGGACAAAGTCCATCTCAAGAATGGTGTCAGCTTCCCCCTCTGATGCATTTGTTGGAAGTTATTAATCTAATGCCTGCCTTCTGGCAGTTTCAAATGTGGACAGACAGCTATGGATGACTGAAGTTTAATTATGTTTCTAAAGATGTAAATGAACCCAGGGGCTTAGGGAATGGGAATGTGTTTTAATAAGTACCAACACAGGTAAAATAAATAAACCTGCAATTTGGTTGGGTGGGAGATGGAGCAAGTTTTTATTAATTTTCTCTTTCTTTTCATTATAATTGAAGGGCAGCTCAACTGAAAACCCCACTCAAGCAGGACTGTAGAAAAAACCTGCTTCCACAAGGTCACTACATCTTTTTGATGTCCCTTGCTAGAGAAACAAAATTCAAGTTAAACTGAAGAAAAATAAATATAACCATTTCTTTAAAAATACATAAAATCATCACCTCCTGCCACAGGCATGCACAGCACTAACCTGCTTCCAGAGTTGGTACTAATCTTGGAAAAGCATGCACTCACTCTTCCTATTAGTAGAATTCCAGTGAACATTCATTAATTTACTATTTATGGTTTCAAAAATAGAGGAAGAAAGTATCATCTCAAGATATGTATGTGTGGGGATACATACTCAAGCTCTAAATTTGCTAGCCCCTGAACAACTCCCCTAAAAAACAGCTGTTTTCTCTACACTTGGAATTTTAATCTCTTTATTCTTCTTAATATATCTTGTTTTATTTTATTTTTAAGTATTCGAATCAAGTGTACAGGCTGTGGTGATCTACTGGTAGCACTACTGCTAGAATATTGCATTACTATAATCAGCCAAAATTATTTTCCTCTTTTATGGCATGACTCCATGCAACCCAAAAGCACCATTCCTGAGGTTGCAATGTCAAGGAAATGGTATTTTCTTAGAACAATGTGATTGAGTACCTTCTTGGTTTCTTGATCTCCAGAAGGCTCTGCAATCCAGCCAATATGGATTCACCCAGAATTCATTACATACAGATTTTTCCCATCTAGAATCAATATCAGTTTAGAGCAATGGCAAAAATAGACCTTGCTGATAGCACTTGTTACCATCCCATCAGATGAGTGGATATTGCTGACTTCATACCCACAAAATGGGTAATTTTCTTCGCATTTTTTTGCTTTGTAAGAGTTTCTGTGTGGTAGTGATAAGTACTGCTACTTCTCTTCCAAGGGTTTGGACTTGCGACTCCAAGAATTACTCCCATTTTGTCCTCTTTGTTCTAAAATATAAGTGTTCAATTTTCTTCTAGAGGTCCCCCAACTTTATGATAAATCTTGCCTCTCTTTCTGTCCCTTACCTGACTGAAACACCCTTAAAGTTACAGTTCTGTCCCAAAAGTAAACCACTTGCTAGAGGGAAATGTGTTTGTGATGTTACAAAAGACAAATATGTCTAAATGGATGTGTGTCATGTTTCTTACATGCTGCTCTGGTCTTTTCAAAGTTTGCAAAAACACCCCATTGCTGAGTTCCTGCACAGCCTCTCTGGCACACAGTGTCTTTTGACATCCTAGAGGATATTATGATAATTCTTTTTCTGCAGTTTTACCACTTTTGGCTCTCTGTTCATCAGAGTTGCTACAGTGTACCATATTTGAAAATACAAACCTTGAGCAAGACAAAAGCCATTCAATTGTCTTTTACTGATCTGAGGTGGGGAGGTGGTGTCGTCTATTGCAATGTTGACCAGCAGATTGAAGTCTCCATATCTGTTTATAAGTTAGAGCTTTGAAAACTTTAAGGTTAATATTCATATTGGCTCATGTTTTGCGCTTCAGTCCTGATTCTCTTGATTTGCTTTCAACGTAGTTTGCAGTTAATTATCTTACAACATAAGCACATCAGAAATTGCTACTGTGCTACTAGACACTGCAACTGAAAAGAGAGTCTTAATATTCCATACTGACAGCTATGCTTACTGCCACTCTTTTTCTTTTTCTTTTTTTTTTTTGGAGCACAGACAGAACAGCTGCCTTTGACAATGGAAGCTGTTACGATCATTTCAGTCTAATTCAAGAAACATTCAATCCTACTCCAATGGCTGTATCAGATGTGTCTCTGTCTGTGCAGACAACTCTGTCTGCAGTGAGTGCCATGGTGTTGGGCTTCATTCCAAATAATTCATTCCCAAATGCACTCCACTCCCAAAACAAGGCACAAGACCAAGCAAGAACTACCTTACTCCTCGACAGCTAGTGCAGCTGAAGGTGCATCATACAAGTAAAGAAATACATGCCTGACTCAGAGTCCTGCCACCCATACGGTTCAGAACTCAAATATTTCCACTGCTATCACAGAGAAAGTCAGAGAGGATGGGAAAGTTCTTTTATCAAGCATACCCCGCCTCAGAGGATGCTTTTGCTGCATCTTCAAGCATAAGCAAGCCATATGTTTTCTGTTGTAGGAATCTCATTCTTGACATAATTACCCACTAGTTTAAAATGTAGTTCAGTAGGCAGTAGGCACAGTGCTCCACTTTTTAAGTGGGACCTTTAGGAGTCACTTGTTGACTTTGGCTGGACACCAGCTCACCACCAAAGCTGCTCTATTCACTCCCCTCATCAGCCGGACAGGGAAGAAAAAATATAAAGAAAGATTTGTGGGTGGAGGTAAGGATATGGAGAGATCACTCAGCAAAACACAGACAAAATAGACTCAGCTTGGGGAAATTAACTTATTACCGATCAAATCCAAGTAGATGATGAGAAATCAAACCAAATCCTAAAATATCTTCCCCACACCTCTCTTTTCTTTCTAAATTTAAGTTCACTTGTGCTGGTTGTTTTTTTTTTTCTCCTTTCCCACAGTGGCACAGGGGGACAGAAAATAGGGACTGTGGTCAGTTCATCATGTTATATCTGCTAATCTTTCATCCCCAGCAGGAGGGCTCCTCACATTCTTCCCCTACTCCAGTGTAGGGCCTCTCCCACAGGATACAGTTGTCCATGGACTTCTCCAACACGAGTTTTTCCTGCAGTTTGCAGTTCTCCACTAACTGCCCCAGGGTGGGTCCCTTCCATGGTGTGCAGTCCTTCAGGAACAGACTGCTCCAGTGTGAATCCATCACAAGTCCTGCCAGCAAACCTGCTCCAGTGTGGGCTCCTCTCTCCATGGGTCCACAAACCCTGCAAAAGCCTGCTCCAGGATGGGTTTCACACGGGGCACAGCCTCCCTCAGGTATCCAGCTGCTCCCAGGGTTCCTCCCTGGGCTGCAGGGGCACAGCTGCTTCACCTGCCCTGCACCAGGGCTGCAGGGGAATCTCTGCTCCAGCCACCGCAGCACCTCCTCCCCGTCCTGCTCCTCTGCCCTTGGTGTCTGCAGAGCTGCTTCTGTCACGTATTCTCACTGCTTCTCCTGCTGAAGTCATCTTTTCTTTCCCCACTACTTCTTAAACACATGTTCCCAGAGGTGTTGCTACCACTGCTGAAGGGCTCAGCCTTGGCCAGCCTGGGGCTGCCTTGGAGCCAGCTGGCATTGGCTCCATCAGCCATGGGGGACACTTATGGCAGCTTCTCCTAGAATCCACCCCTGTATGTGCCCCCAGTACCAAAACCTCACCATGCAAACCCCTTACACAGCAACATTAGTACATAATATTGTAACAAATAACTTTTTTTTAGCAGAATACTCACAAGAAAATTGTAGCAAGAGCTAATATTAAAACCAGAGAAAATAATCTAATTTTGACATCAAAAAAGCAAAAGATACAGCTGAATGCCCCACAAACAGAAATAGGATGTTGTATAGCACAGCAGCAGTACTGGATTTTTCTTTTTGTTACTATGAAAAAGTAATAGTTAATTTAACATTATCTAGAAGAAAATTGAATTCCTAGAAGCTACTCTCAGATAATCCCTTCTAGCAAAACAGTGAATTAGAAGGCTTTTACTACTCAGGTTTTTCACAGAAGTAATCTAGGAACCAGATTTAGTCCTTCAAGTACACTACAAGACTAACCCTGCAACACTGAGTACTGCAAGCAAATTGTGTTCACAAAGAACATTGTTCACTTCCCAGGCACACACACCTTTCAACAGTTGCTGCTAAATATGGTTTACTTTTGTGAGGCTAGGAAGCTACTTTCAGACCTCAGTAACAGAATAGTGAATCTACATTATGAACCTCATTGGTAACTGGAAAAAAACCCTGCCTATTAGTAGACTTCCTTCCTACCTCTTCTTTCCTCTTTCTCTCAAAAGCTTATCTTATTTGTACATCTGAAATGAAATTCAAAAGAGCTCCAATTTGCAATTATATAATTAGCCTTATTAATGGCCTACTTAGATGTGTTAGCAACTTTGAGTTTATTCTTGCATTCTTAGCTGGAAAGGAGTATGAAAAACAGATCATGCCCTACACTGCAAATAAATGCACGGATGCAAAAAGTAATCAAGCTTGACCACTATATTGAAGAGGTGATAAGTCGCCAGATTCTTAAGAAATTCATCCAGAGGAGTCAACTTCTTTCAGAGTAAATGGTATTTATACCTATGCTAGCTCAATCCTCTTGAACAAATGTGATCACATTGCTAAGCCTTTTAAGTGACTATCTATATGCAATGCTGACTGAAAGCCATCAGCCCACAACTCATTCCTCCAGGCCTTGCAAATTAGACTTGAAAAGACTCAGAGAGGTTAAAGAGTACAATATCATTTCCATACAATAGTGGTGAGGTCAGGTCTTTGGCTGCCCTGAAAAAGTGTAAAAGTGAAAGGGAAAGCTGCTAAGCCAAGGTATGAAGGCGACAGGTGTTGGTGTGGCTCATGACACAATAGTGACACAATTCTCAGCAGCTCTAGGTATGGCTGACCTGAGCTGGGATCATCCATAGTAGCTGCTGAATGGTGGGTTTCTAGCTGGAAACATACTCCTGCTACACTACCATATAAATTAAATGGGCCTTGCACTATTCCATGCCACTGAGGCCAAATGCCTATATCCAACCTGCCCTGTAAACAAGATGTTTACATCAAAATAACTTTTTGGGAATATTCTTACCTCATATTAATTCCTTAAACATGCCTTGGGTTAATGATAGTTGACTTAGAAATGTGGATAAGTGAATTCTATTGCCCAAGACACTTTTTTTGCATAATTTCATATACCAGTAAAAACAGCCATGAAGACCTCTAGTGCACCTCTATCCCTCATTTGTGGTGCTAAAGAACTCTTTCTCCCTCCTATCCTTTCTCCATGCAGTTAAATTTTAATTTACCATTTTTCAGGTCCTGACATATTTCAACCCCAACCAGTAAAAAAACACCAGACAGCCACTTGCTCACCCAGTTAAATGACATAGAAAAGGATGCAAATGATAGCGAGAACAGTAATGATAAAATAATTAGAATATACTAAACAGGTGATATCCAATGTGTTTCCTCCCCACTTTCCAACCAACACCAAACCAGTTCCCAAGCCATGGTTTTCGTACAGCTTTCAACACAGTTAATTACTGAGTATGGCACCAAATGATGCAGAATTTCCCTTTGGCCAGCTGCTGTCACCTGTGCTGGCTGTGTCCCCTCCCAGCTCCTCGTGCCCTCCAGCCAGCTCACTGGTGGGGCACCAGAAGCTCAAAATCCCTGACTTGGTGTAAGCATTACTTAGCAACATCTAAGAGCATCAGAGTATTACCAACATTATTCTCATACAAAATTCAAAACACAACACCCTAACAGCAAAATGAGAATAAAATTAGCTGTATAAATAAATAGGAATAAAATTACCAGGCTGCTGCCTCCAGCCCCAGTGATGATGAGTCCACCTCCTCTGATTTCACCAGACAGGTCTTCCTACATCATATGCCATCCACTGACCTCTGATGCTAATGTATGAAACCAAGCAGTGAAATACAGAACTTTGTCATCTAGAGACACTCACAAGCTGTCTGTATCTAGGAGGTGCAATTTAAGAAAAAATTGCCTATGAAGAGAGTCGAATTGAATATAAAAGGCTGGTTTTCTTTCCCCAGTATGCTGTTTCCATCAAAATCACACAGCTTTGGGCTAAGTAGGTCAAAACATTCAGCAAAAATGCCATAAGAGCTACTTTTTAATGCTTTTTTTTTTTCCAGCATATGAAATTTTTCACCAGCAAAAGACAAGGATAATGCATTTGAGATGTTTATGATGAAACTTGTTTTCCCTGTATTGTTATATTTCTCTTTCCCAAGCATTAATTGTACTTGGGAAGCATCTGTCCCTCTTAATTGTAAAATTTATCTTGCCTCAGCATAAGCACACACGCAGATTTTTGGAGAGTAGGATTGAAAGCTATGAACAGACTTTTCTGCTTCTAGACAATTAAACCAAAATTCATTACTAAGACCAACAAAGGGTGGGTTAGACAAGCACCAAGCTTAGAGAGCATGGGAGCCCACAGTGCTGAGTATTTCATCATCCCATATTTCAGAGGCCTGCCATTTATCAACTTGATAAATAAATTTAAACCTTATGGAATACCCACTAGTCACTTCCAGAGAGTTGCCAATAGGTTAGAGCAGAAACAGTATTTTCCTGATGTACAGTTTCAAAATTAAGCATCTTTATACCCCAATGCCGTTTTTATTTTCCAGAAATTTCCAAACAATCTATTTTCAAGCCATAAGATAGCAGACCTCTGGGGGCAGGGCAAGCTGAATGGGATTTAGGAGCTGTCCTTCCCTTGCTGAGAAACTGGGGAAAGGTGAGATCTTCCCCTACATGATTTTATCTTGGCAAGATTTTATCTTGGAGGTAATAGAAAATCCTTGGTTGATATTAATACTTTAAAATGTTGGAAAATCTCCAGGAGGAAAATAAGTTTCCCCATTGAACTTCTTACATAATCTACATATAAATTTTTACCTGCTGATTCAGATAATTTTTGTTTTTACAAACTCCAGAGGGATGCATTCCTCTAACCAACAGCCGTCTACACGAGCTTTGCAAAGCTGTCTTTCCCATTTAGCAGCACACCTCTACCACACTCACTTATCTTTGAGCCTGATTTCTTGTGTCCATTAATCTTTTTTGTTGTGGATGAGGTTTTCGTTTGGGTTTTTGGTTTTGGTTTGTTTGCTTTTGGTTTTTTATTTGGTGGTGGCTTTTTGTTTTGTTGGGGTTTTTTTTGTTTTTTGTTAGGCTGATATATATGCACTGAAACTCTAGGACTGATATGTTTAAATCAGGTCCTGAAAAGTTTCCTCTGTTCTTTTCTTCCCACAATTTCACTATATATTAACCTTTTAATAAACTCATAATTTTCATAGTATTTTGCACAGCAAAGACAGTATCTATAGAGTTAGCAAGTTGATTCAGCAATACAAACTTTCAGTTTCTATTTATGTGCAAACTTTATATTTTGCATGTGGTAGCCTATTCGAACACAGTGTGTTTTTATAAGTCAGTTATAATGGCTTATACTTCTTGATAACACCTGAAAAAAAAGAATAGACAATCAGCCACAAAGTTGATGAGAATGAGGAATCTTAAATCTCGTCAAATACTTTCTGACATAAAAGAAATTGCGTGGAAACAATTAGACAATGCGTTAATAAGCAGACGGATGTTCTTTCCACTTTTTCTTTAAGAAGCTTAATGTGTTTGACAGTATGTGAAGAAAGCCTTCTTCAACACATGAACACATGGGTTACTACAGTACTGGGACTGAATACTTGTAAATGGGAATGCTGTCACATTGCATTGCAGAAGAATCGCAGAAGAATTGCAGAGGAATCAACCAACAGCGGAAAACATTTCTTTGTCCTGCACAGCCCACAACATTGTTTTTTTTCTGCAAGTTTTCTATATGTAGAATTATGCAGTCCATTAAGTTCTACCCTTTTCAGAGACCTAGCTTTGATCTCATGTAAATCTTAGTAGTTTGATTTATTTCAGTGAAACAGCCCAACTTTGTGTGGCAATGGCACCTTAACTGACAATATGTATTAATGTTGTTTTCACTGCATTGTATCTGTTTCACAAATTGGTCCAATAGATTGCAGAGCAAACACATTATGCAATGCAACCACAAGAAACACTACCAAACCAGGAACATAGCTCAGAACTTCTGACATCTGCTTTCAGGTCTCCCAAAGGAGTTCTACAAGGCTAATTACCTGTAGAGTATGGGTATGCTGTGATAAAAGGTGCTAGAGAATGCTCTACATTCCATGTATTATTCTAGTAAAGATTATCTATGTTCTTTCTACTAAATAAAATAAATCATCAAAATTATTGTCTTTTAACTTTGTCCAGAAAATGAAATTAATGGAAAAATTATCTAAAGTATCATACTCAAAATAGAACTGATGTATTATTTTGTCTTCAGTTCTCCCAAAGTGATTCCCAAGTATTGCACTATACCAGTAATAACTGCGGGTTTTTAAAGAAAACCAAAAAAAAGCCAGGAGAAAATAATCATTACATAAAAAGAATCAATACTAGAAGAATGAGTTAAAAACTAGTCATGGAAACAGCTCTAGAGTTCAGAATATACCCCTTGAGGGGGCACATTGGGAAGATGCTTATCTCTGTGAAAATCTTCAGCCTTTGTTAAATGAGCTGGATGAGAATGTAGTTGGGGCAGCAGTGGCTGCTGTTTGCTAGCTCTCAGTGCACTGATGCAACATGCTCTTACTTTTATCAACACAGTGAGCCAGAAGAACCTGTAATATCATCTTGTAGTTCTATTAACCAGGATGTTTAGATGGGCAACAGTCTTTCTTGAGAACGGCTTCTCAAATTATAAGACGGAAGTTAGCAGGTAAGGGAGAAGGAGAGAGCTCAAATACTCCAGACACTGTTTTGAAAGCAATCAAAGACTGCAGCTTTGCCTTGACATGACACATTCCTTCACACTTTTGTTTATCAGGGTGTTTAAAGGCATTGTTGGTGCACTCAAAGCAGGTGGGGTGAAAACCCTAAACCAAAGAGTTTAGTTTACTCCTTGGCTGGAAGTTAGCACAAATGCTGTAAATATCACTCTCTAGCCTAAACACCACAGCATTAATTCTCTCCCATACCCATGGTTTAAGCAAAGTTCAGCATCACAAATTCATCAGACATGAGTCTGCTGGAATAGGGAAGGGGACTCAAGAAGGGATGTTAAAAGAAATAATCTGTTTGGGGTTTTTAGTGGGAGATCTCTGAATACAGTCCTAAATACTTGGCATTGTCTGTTAAGCATAGTTTCAAATAGTACAAGGGATACATGAAAGTAAAGGGTCATTTTGTGTCATTTTTCTCCATTACATATGCACTTTAGCAATGTGGGTAACAAGCTAAATTGTGCTTTATCAGAGACAGGGTGTAACTGCTGAAGGAGAAGTGACATTGCTGCATGCCATGTTTTCATTTGCTGCTGCACTTTCCAGGCTTCCTGATACCACATAACCACACTAATGAGCACATCAGCTCAGCACAGTTACTCACAAATCCCTTTTGAATCATTCTATCAGCTCCAATTGCAGGGGAGAATACAAATGCCAATCCCAGACCTCCAGCTGGAAAGTATGCAGGAAATTAGACATGTTCTAATTTAGAAGCCCCTCAACTATGGATCATCAAAACAAGAAAGTCTTCTACTAATTATATTCCATGCCATCATGACACTTTAACCTTGTGAGACTGCACTGTCATGACATGACAACATGCTCAGCAGGCTTCACAAATGTCCCACATCAATATAATAAAGTTGAAAGATGCCCATTTAACAGTCTTCCAATTTGCTTACAAAGAGAAGGATGAAATTGAAGCCATTAATGCCTTGATTCTTCTTAAGAGAAGTTCTACGACTTTTAAAACTCGTGCCAGAGTTTGCTGGAAGCAGTTATAGGAGGGGGTAGATAAAGGTGAATTCAAAGTCCATTCACAACAGCTAAGAAATATCGACCTACCCTCAGGTAAGAACTCCCTATCATGGCAGCACTAGATATGACTCTCTCACATATTCATTTTCCTCAATAGGCCAATACAAAACTCAACAACCCTGCAATTTCTCCTTCATTTTCTCACTGACAGTCTAGGTCTCTGAGCAGGTACTGTATTCTCTTTCTTTCCTGCACAATTTGCAGAGATCATTTTAACACTGCTAAAAATGTTGTCTTTTTCTGCTAAATTCTGGGAATCTAGTATTGTGATATTTACACCTAATAGTAATTATATCTCAATCCTCTTATGTAATGACTTATGATCATCTTTAGCAACTCCACTGCTGTTCCCTGTCCCTGTCACATCTTCTCTCCAGAGGTTTGACTTCAGTTGTGACCAATGAATTCTGCTCTGAGGAAAAATGGCAATTGGCACTGGAAAGAAGAAGCCTCTTAACATCAGTCACTCAGGAAGCTATGCTGACTACCATTTTACCAAGTTTCAGATGCAAACCCAAACCAGTAGGAGTTTTTTATCCTGGTAAACATGTGAAATCTGCTTTCTCCTTCCACCTAGACCTGCATGGAGTTACAGTCAGAGAACAAAGAGCACAGAGAACACATGGCTTGTCATTGACCACTGAACACCAATTCAAGTGCACAGCAAGTGACACACACAAATGCTGCTGCTGTTGGGAGGTGTTATGGATCCATACAATGCAATAGAGCCCAGTCCTCAGTAGTTAATAATTTCAGTAAGCTGCAAAAGGCTCAATTCACACAGTTTAGTGCACATCTAACCTTTGAGCCAACAGATAGTTTTACTGCCTTTGATGGAACAGCTGTTCTTAAGTTGGAAACTTAGGTACCTATTCAAAAGCCTTGCTGAGTTTCAGCCACAAACTTTTACTCTATAATAAGTAAATAGGATAGTTCCATTCCCACCTAATTAATCATCCCAGTGTATGTTGACACCTGACACCAACTGGAAAAAAAAAAACAACAAAAACCACATTAATCATCAGGAAAAAAATAAACCAGAACAACACCAAGGGCTTGTTTTGCTGATGCTTTACTCATGGCAAGATCAGTTTGCTGGTAGTATGTTATTAGAAAAATATTTTCATTATTTGTTCACAGAGCCTGTGTTGAAAGGGTTATCTCACTTTTCTCAGCTCAAAATTTAATTTTAGATATAAAAAAATCTGCTGTCATTAGTCTATCTGTGAGTTATTTATTCATAGAGCTAGCACTACAGGAAATACAGTGATGAAATCTTTCCTACATCCACCTTCTAGAGATTCAGATTTATCTCACAGATTGCAACAGATAAGAGAGTTAGTCAGTAAACCAAAGAAATTCTAAATCCTCACTTTTCTAAGCTTTTGGATGGAACATTGAAATGGAGGTTAGGACAGCAACCCAACTCTCCTTTTAGGAGATAAAAAAAAGGTAGCCATTTTACCTCTCTTAAAGTTTGTTTGATTTAACTTTGAGAGCTTGAACACTTTCTAAGCCCAGAGGCCATGGACAAAGGAGGCAAGCAAAATCCCAGCACACTACCAGGGTGAATTAAGTTTAGGCTATAAATCCTAAATCAGAGGACAAAACTAGATTAAAATATAAATGCATTTTTCTAAGAGGTCACAAGGTCAGATGTCAGGAAATTGGACAAATAAATAGAGGTGAATCTGAGAAAAGTGATAGGCAAAAAACTAAGGCATTTTTCAATAAAAATGATAATGAGCAGCAGCTTATATAAGTCTAGGAATAATAAATAAAAAGGTAATCTGACAATACATTTCTGTAGTTATTGAATAAAAGACTTCAGAAAAAACTTTCCAGTAAGATGTCAAGAAAGTATCAGCTCTGGCCAAGGATTGAAACAGAAGGGGAAAAGTTATTCTGAAACCAAACAAGTCTTGAAATCAAGCTTACATTTTGAAAGGACACAAAAGGGGCAAATTCACTTGAGACACAGAGGTTCCACAGAGATGTCACTCGTAAAGGAGGTGGTGATTTGTGTTACATACACAAGGCTGACTGTTGTGTCTGCAGTTCCCTCAGAAGCTCAAACTGGACATTAAGGGCTAAACAAAGGCAAAAGTTTTCTATGCTAGCAGAGATGATTCACAGAATCACAGAATACATGAGGATGGAAGGGATCTCTGGAGTTCATCTAGCCCAACCCCCTGCTCAAGCAGGGTGACCTAGGGCCAGCTGCTCAGGGCTGTGTCCAGTTGGAATATCTCCAAAGGTGGAGGCTCCAAAAATTCTCTGGGCAACCTCCATTAGACTGTATTTGTTAAAGACCATCCAGTGCCACATCATCCTCTGAATAAAGAATTTCTTCCTCATATCTAATCTAAGCTTACTCTCTTCTGTTTTAAAGCCATTCCTAATGTTCTTACACTCCATGCCCTTGTGAAAAGTCCCTCACCAGCTCCCTTGTAGTACTGGAATGCTGCTATTAGGTCACCTCTCATTCTCTTCTCCAGGCCAAACCACAACTCTTTGAGAGTTACCTCACAGCAGAGCAATGATGCAGACACTGAAGCTGTGAATTGACTCTGCTTAAAAAAATTTAAAGACCCTTCTCAGTGACTGGCCAGTTGAAAGTGTGATCATATTGTGTTTTATGTGCACACTGTCACACATGATAAGGTACACCAGGGACTTCAGGAAAGTCAGGTCAACATCTAAATTGTCACAAAGATAACCATACTTATGGCCATCAGTATACCCTAGACCTTAGATACAGATTTGTGCTTTTTTTTCTTTTTTTGTCACTTAAAGATGCTAAATCTTAATATCATAGAAGTTGAGGATAAATTTAAAATCTGGCTGTTATATGGCTAATAAATATAATTTTCCAGAAACAGCTAAGTTTCTGGTTGTAGAAAAATATTTATCCCTCAATTAATGAAAATTAGTTTTTGTTCATCCATAGTGCAACTATATTTTGGTTCTCATAATATTTCATTCATTAGTATTTTCCATAAGCTGTTATCATTAGTAACTTTATGTCTATCCCTAAACTTTTAATTTGTACTGTCTTTGAAGATCTGTGGTGATAACTCAATAGGCCTGAATCTTGGACATAAAAGGTTTTGCACGGATTTTTGTAATTGAATATTGCTATGACATCAGAAAAATGTATGACCTGGGTAAAAATGGAAATATCTGTGAGTTAGGTACAATTCTTCACATATTGGAATAAAAAAAAAAAAGTCTTTTTATATTTTGCAAAACATTTTTAAAATAGTCCAACCAGTTGATTTTTAAGATTGAAGCAAAACTTTTCCTTGTTGCTGTAGAGATTGAAATGGGCATAGATATAAAAGCTAAGCCATTTCCATAAATATTTCAAATACTAGATAAGGTAAGGACCTGTCAGCATTTCTTTAGAAAATCATTATTTTCAGAGACTGTGACTCAAAATGGGAAAAAGTAAGACTTCTCTTTGGACTCCCAATCATCTTAAAATTAAGGATGGCTCATCCAGTCTGACAGAAAATTACTTATTGCAACTGTGAAAAAATGCAAAACTAATGTATGACTTCCTACCTCCATCCCTCCTTGCAGAAACTATGGATCTTAAAAGCATGGCTGTTTCTGTAAACTATATTCCTGTATTTTAACTGGATTTTTTTAATTTAAAGTGGAAACTTTGTTTTTCCAAGTGTCCATAATACAGATTAGCAGTTTTGCATATGAACTAGTACAGATTAAAGGAGGAGAAATATTCACATCAGGCTTGCTGTGTGTTCACTCTTTCTTATTAACAAAAAAATTAACAAGAATTTGAGAAGGTGCAGTGAGTTTTACCTCTGCCAGCCAAGTAATTCTGCAGGAGTCTGTCTCTTTCACCCTTCTTTTAAAGTGATTTTGTTATACTGGAGTGCTTATGCTATTATATAGCTATGGAATCTACAAATAACAGCAGCTGCCTGACAAACAAAGCATCTAGACCCAAGAAGCTCCTTTCACAGCATCAGTTCACAGACACGAAATTCTGAAGGGAATTTATTTATAAGGTGCGAATTTGTATGAATTACTGGGCAAAAGTAATGATAACAGTAAACATATGTATGAACAGAGAGTTTGTATAAAGCAGAGTGATTGCCATTTCACTTCTCTTTTTTCTACACCCTAAAGTTATCGTAATACAAGGAATTTGTAATTTTCAGGAACTGATTCAAAACCATGATGAACTTCATTTAGCAGGACATGGCAATAAGACAAAGCAATTATCTCAGGTGTTTGCAAAACATTACTAACCATCCATCTCTTGTTACACTTTCCAAATGTCTGGAACAGCACCTCAAAGGAGGCTCCAACCTGTTTCTCTGTTGTGATATTGTCTACAATTAAGTAAAACATAGGTAATAGCTCTATTTGATTTAATATCTTCATACTGCACTTCAGTTTGTACCTTCTCATTTTAGGCATTGTCATGCCTAGGTAACGCTATGAAAGAGAAAACACTTCAAGGCTTAAAAAAACCTCAATGCCTCAAATGTTCAGTAGGTATTGAGGATCATGAATATACCATGCAGAATTGTGAGAAAGCATTTACTTTGTAATAAAAATATTTAACACCTTCTTCTTCCACTCCCAACCTCAAGTGTCTCAACAATTACCAATCTCACACAGTAGCTGTTTAGCACAACTTTCTGGTTCAGCTAAAACATGCATTCTGTAGCATATTGGCAAAAGTTCACTAAGTGGAACTGAAATACACCTTTGCTTTGATAAAGAAGTAAGCACTTGTATTAGAGACTCAAGATTTCCACATTTGAAATACTGAATTTTACCTCAGTGATATCTGATCCAAAAGGCCAATGCCCAGGACCTCACTACCATTTGTCAGTCTCCAAAGCACCAGTAACTGTGAACAACATTACCACAGCACATGCAATTACACACATAAAACTCAGTTACTCCCTGACTTTTTACCATCTCTGCTTGAGAGCTCCATTTTGTTGGACTTGTTATTCCAAATATGAAGTGATAAAGCTCAATTGTATGTAAACCTCCTCAAGACAGTCTCAAATCCATCTGGAATTGGCAGCATTTCCTTGGAAGCCACTAACATCCCCTCTTCTCTATAAGTAAAAGAACCGAGAAAATGAGTAAAACGTAATAGTCTTAGCATGCTATTTCACATAAATTAATGATATGTCTTTTAAGATGCGGTCAAAGACATCTTATGTAGCAAAAGGTTGATACTTCAACCTTTTATTTAATAATACTGATACTCGACTTCAAAAAGAAAACTTCAACATCTCTGCAGGAGAAAATCATTATCTGAGATCTCCTTCAAAATTTTACAAAGCTACATGCTGCTTTGCAGAAACAAGTATCATTATTCTACATGGCATGCCCAGCTACATACCCTGTGAAAGCACAAAGTTATATTTCAGCCTTTTTCTAACGTGTTTAAAAGGAACAGCACAATGCTCTGTATGGTCCTAGTAACCTTATTAATGATATTTGACACTTTCCCAGCATAAGCCTTTGTTGCAGTTGGTTATAACTTTTCATGTTTTAAATATTGAGGCTGAACTTTATACTTACATTTAGAGATAAAAATACTGGGCCATTTTCCCACAACTAAAAGACTCATTAGTTTTCTTTTATCCAACCTGATCCTCTTTTTCTTCTAAGACAAGTTACTATCTCCAGTGTTTAGGACAATGGCTTAAGACCTGTGGATTTTATGTCTACAGTTGTTAGCTGTCATCCTTGTCATCTCTGTAGCAAGAGAAGAAAAAGCCAAACCTCTGAAAATTTCTATTTCAAATCTGCAGAAGTTCCTTAGTACAGGTAAGATCTCTTTTTTTCAGAAGTTTTTGTGTCTTTTTAACTGTAATTCTGTTTCCCTTCCCCTGAAAAGTTTTAGGACAGCACAATGCCAGCATTTTGCTAAATTGGATCCTCCCTCCATTCAATTAACACGATGGCCATTTGAGAATGAATAAGGATTATGTATCAAGAGACTGCTGCTTGTATAAGTCGTGGGTACTTGTCAACTGCTTTAGAAGGTCTGAAGACAAAGTTGCAGGAAGATGCTTAAAAATTAGAGATTATTTAGTGCATAGGCTAATCAAACAATTCAGTAAACCCTCCAACACTTCTGCTTAATGGCAGCAAATTAGGGAAAACAAATTTGTCACAGGTTACCCTCTAGCAAGCAGTCATGGTTATTTGAGGTACCTGGGAATGTTTTTACATCAATTCTGTAATTGAAACTTTTGAAGAAGGGTTTGACTGTAAGAAGCATCCTGTATGCTATATAGCCTGAAGATCCATGCCTTTGGGCAGTTGACTGCCCAAACTTAGCAGATCCTTGGCTTTGGCTTCTTGGGCCTATAAAAAGGGATATTAATAGCAGCCAGCCTCAGCTAGGAGTTAAATGCATGAATGTTTGCAGAACAAGTTCATCAACAAATTAATAATTTTGAATTCAATACAAGGATCAAGGAGGTGGAGATGTGAAAGCAATATTAAATAAAACATTAATCGAACAAAGCTGAGGTCTTAGGGGCAAAAAAAAGCCACAATCTATAATTACATAATTACATGTTTTATTATAACAAACAGCCAAAGGTGGTGAATTAGGATCACAGAATCAAACTTAATTCTGTCACTTCCCAATTTCAACATATTTGACTTTGCAACCTCAAAGTTCTTTTAGTGTAGGATTTTTGGATACAGCACAGTATATTTTTTGTAAGACAGCCAAAATCAGCTGGGTGAATAAACGAAGAACCCTTGCATACCACAAATATACTAAAATCTGCCTTTTTATCTAGTTCAAAAAAAGACAGTAAGTTTGTAAGTGCTTGTTTTGGAGGTTGGAATTCATTTGTTTCCAGTAATTTAGTTATCAGTGTCAAAGTGTGTCAAATCCCTCTGTTCTGTAATTTCCACCGAAAAAAAACCAAAACCAAAACCAAAAAAAAAAAAAAATTACTCAAAGAAAACACTTTCTGGACAGTGTGAAAGGGTTCAATGAGCATGAGAATCTCACTAAGATCAGAAAAAACTTCTACAAAGTGACTGGGCTGACTGAAGTGAGGCTTGAGAGTTTTTAAGGGAGATACAGCTCCGTAGCAGGGTACTGAATGAGAAGGAGGAAGACTAGAGAGCAAAAAAGAAGGATGAAAAGGCTGTTTCTGTGTGGTTAGAGCAAAAGACAAGGAACTAAAGAGGCATCCAATTAAGAGCAGAAGCAGTCCAAATTGCAATATCTTACTTATACAAATATGTTTAGATATTTTCAGAGCCAAATTTTACCTATTTAAGGATACACTTTAACTTACCCTACTGGAGTGGTTTCAGGACTTTATGCAGTTATGCAGCAATACATTGTCCTTTATGTGCCACTTTCCTTGAATTTATGAGTCAGTTGACACTGTTCCTTCCATTCAGTTCAGGATGCTTTGGTTAATGATGGGTTAAGAGGGACATGCCCAGCATTTTTTTAAAGCTGGGCAGCTTGGTGCCAGACCAGTTCCAGAGACAGGCAGGAAGAAAAGGAATCTGGAGAAGGAGGCCTCGTAAAAATTTACTCAGTAACAGACTATAAAACTTTATGGAATACCTGGCGTGTTCCTATGGCACATGTATTGATTTGGACAAAACAACATAGCTGATGTGGCTCCATGAAGCAAAGAAAACCTGGCCACAGCTACTATGCACATTATGGAGATAACTTATGCTCTGGCCTACAACGTAAATGGAACTACTTTACATCACCTTAGCAGTTATTATATTTTAAAGTCTAGGAGCTGAAATGCAAAAGCCACTCAAAGCAACACTTAAATATGAACAACTAGGCTTTAAATAAGTTCAATATTTAAGCACATGCACCAGCACTTACATTAAAGTTGTTCAATTTAAGTGTTACTTGTTGGACTAGTATCATAAATCAACAGGAGTCAGAACATGCAAAATTTTATGTTCTAGCAGTGACATGATTTTGGCACTCATAGGACTTTCTATTCCTGTTTTCTCATTAAACATATCCCTTAATATGTATAAGGATGCTTAGACAAAACTATTACTTGTCAAACTGATATAATCATTCATTATCACTAATGCTTTCTACACTTGCATGTAAATTTTCCTTTTAAAAAACATTCTTTAAATAATTGGATCTTAAGATTTCTGAGTTTTCCTGCACATTGGCAAGAAACCACACATATTCTTAGACACTATCCCATTTAGTATTCCTAAAATCTCTTTTTTGCTTGTAATGGATCTGCATTCTTAATTTAATTTGTTATTGGATGAAGACCACGCACAGTACATTTTTATCCTAAAGGATCCCAAAACTAAACGGAAACTAAGTGATCTGCAAATCAGTAGGAGTATTTTGATAAACTCTGAAATGCAATCAGCTGTGTCTTGAATTGCAGCCATTGTTTAGCAGTACATGCCTACCACTTTACAGCTTGTAGCAAGTGCTGAAATATTGTACCTTCCCTAATAACCAAAGATGCCGTGGAAAATTAAGTAGGTAATATGTCATTAATGGATCTGGAGTTCAGCCAAGACACAGAAGCTGATTTCATTACTTTTCTGCTGAGTTCCAAAGAATGCCAAGTGACTTGAGGAGATCCTCAGTTTTCTGTCTTACTCAAAGGACAGCAACTCTAAATGACACACACCACACCAGGCTGATTTCAGCTGTGGTTTTTCTATTTATATAGAGAAAAAAAAAATTATCCAGTCTTTGTTTGGCATAACCATCCAAAAATCATGGAACATAGTTTTAAAGACACCAACTAGATATAATTGCCCAAATCTTATCGAAGAATACCAAAGATGAGCATTAAAGTTCCCTATAAGGTTATAAATTTTCCCATCTCCAGCACATGATGTACACCCTTGTGTTACAGAGTTTTAAGTTTTCTTTCAAGACTGAAATAAACATTAATAATAATAAATTTGTGTCAAAATTTGTGAATTGAATAAAACATCTGCCTAACAAGGCTCTTTTTAATTCACTGCATTGAAGAGCCTCAGGGTATTAAATAGCCATTCTCTAAGGTTTTCTGCATCTCAGCAGTAATTCCAAAATGGAGACTCATAGCTGCCCCAAGATTAAAGGTAAATTCTCTCCAGCAGAGAAGACTGGCGTTCTTCACAAAACAGGAGGGGAAAGTAAACACAATATTTCCATCACAAGAGAAGTGTATAACTTCCTAACAAGCTATTGTTGAATTTCCTCAACCAAGCATGCCTTTAATATTCCACAGAGACTGGAAGGGACCTGTACTCAATAACCATTTTATTCATACTCTTACACTTCTATTCACCTTTCTGAGCAAGAAAGCTTCCAGGACCAATGCACTCCAATATTCCAAGACCACTGCCTCCGACATTCGTGAGATCAAAACCAGAAGAAAACAATTTGTCAAAATGTATCACAGCTAGGAAATGGAAGACAAAGGACAATAAAATGCAGGTGAACAAGGAAAGAATGCTAACAACTCTGGAAAACTTGATCATGGTATCTGAAAAGAATAATTTTCTGTCTGAATCACAAGCTTCCTAGGGAAGACCAATACTATTAATGAGAGATACTCCAGCCAACAAGAAAAGTACAGTCATGCAGGTGCACAAGTCCCAGAATTAATGCACTTATTGCTGTATGTGCAAATGACAGCCCAGCATCACCTAAAGTTAAAGAATCTGGAGCACCCATATGCACCATCTCCTGAGAGAAACAGCAGGAATTGTCTTGAATCTAGTGCTTAAAAAGGGGAAAGCTTTGACTTCTGGTGGTTTCAATAGCAATAGTGATGGAAGAACCCTGTACAGTCTTAAAGGAATTTCAAGAAACTATGACCAAGGCCTTAAAGGTAGTGAACACTTTGTTCTACTGTCTACAAGCTAAATACAGCTTTAATTCCTTATTATTTTAACAATTAATTCTGGCAACTGTCCTATTAGATATTATTATTGTTGTTTTGCAGAGGGAAGAATGGAAGAGCTAACTGAAGATTCTCCTGTAAACACAAAAAAAGCTAAGAAATTAGATCTCCAAAGCAGATAGCTTTGAATCACTGAATTATTTTTCCATACATCTCCATTTTCTACAGACACAAGCTTGCAGAAGGGAACAGACACATTCCTGGCCTTCAGAGTTGCAGGATGAGCTAGAGCTGTAAACATAATGTACACATGGGCTGAAGCCAGGATTTTGGATGCAAGCTCTGATGCCAGATCTAGGTTCAAATGACACTGATCTCCAGATTAAAACCAATAAACACTCAAATCTGTAGTCATAAGTACACAGATGGTGCTGCCCATATGTTTTTGTGGCATACACAGGGGAAAATCCAATAATTTAATTTGCACTTTTTCCTCTTCATTGATATGATAATTAAATTCCCTGAGAACATACTCCACAGCTTATAGGAGAAGAAAACATTCAGAACTTGGTAGCATTGACTTATTTAACAAGCAAGGCAAGTGAGAACTGCTACGATTTATAGAATTTACATGATGACAGAGCAAATCTTAAACACAGCATGTTAACTCCTAGACATGCTGTAAAGACTAAGGAGACAGGATGAACTGTTGTATATGGCATTTCATTTCTAGATCACTGGGCTAGATTATTGAATGAGCCCAAGGTGACAGAATTATTTTTGCTACTTACTTACAGGGAAGCAAAGCTTTTTGTAAGAGTTCAGACACTGAAATAAGGAGGATAGTTTTTCTTCCAGGTTTATTGCTAACATTTAAAACAATGCATCCATTAAATAAGTATTTTCACACTTGATCAGTGCAAGGGGTTCATTATTTTCAGGCTCTGTAATTATGTAGATTTCTAGTAAGTATTCTCTTCCTCTGAACACTAGACCCAAGTGCTACTCTTGGTATTTGCTTGATGCTCAGAATGTGGTAATGGCACTTGGAAGAAAGTTTTTTATGGAGATATCTAAAAATTATGTCTCACTTCCCATGCATTTATGTGAAAACCACACTCAATAGGCATTTATCTTTTTTTTCCTACTTCAGGTTAAAAGTTTCAAATGAAAGCTAGCCATCCTAATATGTTTAACACATGTCAAATGTCCCTATGGTTAAAAAAAATATATGAAGAACATAGATTTATTAACTATGAAAAAAAAAAAGGAAATCTATCTCTGTAAGACTTGCTAAATCTTGAATCTCATTCAATCTGATTTTTTGTCTGATGCAAAGCCAATTTGCATATATTTATAGCCTTATGCTAGCTTGCACAATAGTATACGACCATTAACATAATACACAGTAGGACATACAAGTTGTTAAGTACATACCTAATCTTGCCTAAAAGTTTTATATACTGTTTGGGAAACTTTAGTTATGAATAACTCCTCCCAAATGTATTCTTCCTGTTTAATTTGTTATTATATTTGATGGGCATTTTCTAAGGGGTTCCAGTTTAGCACAATTCTAGCATTTTTGTGCATTGTTTGCCATTGAGAAAACAAAGAAACCATGATGTTCCATAGGTGTCAGATGTCTTTTATTTAAGTCTTTCAATTTATATGTCCACAAAGAATCAATCAAGATACAAGATGTGTCACTGGCTAATGCCCACAGTGAGCTTTTTTTAGTGAGCTTTTTTTTTTTTTTTTTGGTAACCTTAAAGCACTATCTTTTCTCATGCTTTTTTCTTTTCTACTATCAGCTTGTCAATGAGTCTGTAAAACATGTTAAGGTTGACTAAGATGCAGGAAGGAGATGTACAAAAGCACATTTGGGAAGAAAACATTTGGAGTAGCAAGTGTGTGAGGAGTCTGCAATGCTGGCCTTAGGAGAATAACTTGAGAGTGCTAAAATCAAAGGAAGTACTGCCCTGAGCTAGCAGTTCTTCTCCAGAGAGAAATACATCTTAGGGGAAATAGCCACCTTTAGAAAAAAAAAAAAAAAAACAACATCCTTTTAGGGCTAAAAAAATGCTTCTTAACTAGCTATTTACAAATAGCTGCCTGTTTAGCATCCCTACAAAGCTTGGAGAAAAATACACTGTTTTAAAAGGACCATTAAGACCACAATGATTGGGTATTCACAGTTAAGAAACACCATTTTAAAGCTCCTGTACTTCCTCCAGCTCTTTTATACATGTTGCATTATGGTGAACTCTTTAGTAAACACAATCAGATGACATTTTTTTCCCCACAGGATCCTGCCTAATGCAATGCACAGGATTCAATGTGCTCCATTAATCAGCAGCTATTCAATAACCTTATCCCCATTATCTTCCCAGCATCACCTTTTCCCCCAGTGGCCTCAACATTTCTCCAGCTCTTCCTGGAATTCATGAGCCTGCTCTCAGCCTTCAGAAGGCATGGGAGTGCATCATGTCCCACCTAGCCAGATTCTGCTAGAGAAATCTGAGGGAGGGAAAGGGACCTGTTGGTCTGTCTCTGCTGCTACCCATTGTGAGGGGAGGTGTGACTGCAAGATCACAGAACTCTCGAACATTTCAATTCCTTTCAGTTCGTTTCAATTTCCTTTTCCCCCATAAAGGGCCAGGGAGCAGGGTCACACTGATAAGGGCAGGGAGAGATTTCTGCCTGCTCTGATTTGCTGCTACCTAAGCCTGTGGCTCACCTCTTAACAGAGCAAACATTCAAATGGACAGGCTTTCCTTCATCTCTCATGACACCACCAGACACTATTCCCTCCTCCTTTAGGGAATCTACTTCCAGCCACACTCAGGAGGAATTGGCAAGCCTGGTATACCCAGATATAAAATGGAAATAGAAATAAAAGTTCATAAAGTGCTTCTAAAATGATGGTTCCCATGAGATACTAACCTGTAGGTGACACTTACTAGGTTTTGGCAAGTCATGAGAGATGCTTATGGCCTAATTCTTTGGAATGTTTCCCAAACACACTCCAAGGTGCTGTGCAAGTTGTGACAGCATCCTGACCCATCTGCAGCATGGGTACTCAAGATGTGTGCTAAGATTGGGTTTGGGTGTCTTTGGTTGCAATACAGGATGTGGCCAGAAATGTGTATTCTGTCACCATCTGTTGAAGCCGGGTGGGGCAGTGACCCTTATCTCCGTGGCACATATTATCTGCTA
>JAOTQP010001652.1:65705037-65725712 GCA_026413545.1 Cichladusa arquata
ACACTTTCTAACTTTAAATTGTTAGAGAGTCTTTTTGTCCCTCACAGCTGAGTATCAGTGTTAGACCAATACTCATACTTTGGTAAATCAAGGGTGTCTACACTCTTAATGCCAGTGGTTTGTAGAAGGGGTGACTCATTCACACTAATTAAAATGTGCCACATATCTACAGTATCTAGGCCAAATTAAATAATTGCTGTCTGAAGGCTGTATCCATCAGCATGCATAAGCTTGCAGTGTCATGGAATGGGATATGGGATATGGGATATCAGAACACTTGAGGGGTCTGGTCTGAGCTTTAGGCAGAACTTTTGGGTAGGCTTGGCTTGGTAGATATAGCCATGATTACAGCCTGCAGCTGGAAACAAAGGTCCTGCTGGGGAATCTCTCACAGAAATCAAACACTGATCAAAAGCATCTCCTGGCAGCCCTTGCTCACTGCTCCTACTGAGCTCTAAATTCAGCTGGAGCTTCGCTGTTTCTCAGAAACAAAATCCTCCCACTATGATAAAATGACAAGTCATCTGGGTACTGAGATATTTTAAGAATATCTCTGATTTTGGCTAGCACAGCAGCAAATTGGCCTGTCCTTGTTAATGGTGAAATAAATTTCTGAAGGTGACTTATCTTCATTGATAAGCCACATACATATATCAGCATGTATGCTCCTAGAGATGCACCTCCAGAGGGAAAATGGTCATAATTCACTTACCTAAGTTTCATGATAACAAAGTTGATGAAGTTCTTGTTCACAAAGAGGTATTTCAGTATATAAACAAACAGTTGAAGGAAACACCTTGATAATGCCATGATGTAGGCAGTATAGTATTTCCTGTAAGAAAAAGTAGATATATTTTGCAATTAAATATCATTATTTCTTTGAAGCTTTCTTCTCTAAAAGGTCTAGAGGAAGTTATAGTCATTAGAGTTGCATCACTTGGTCCAGCTCTGTCCTATCAAACACTCATGCTGAGCCATTTCACTTGGATTCAGAAAGACAAGAACTTGTGTGCAACATGGGAAATGCACTCCCTACATCCTTAGGAGAAGCTTTACTTTGTTAACTTAACTGATTCAACACAAATATCAGCATAAACACTTTCTAAGCACTTCCTGGCAGTGGTCTCAGAAGAGTGTTTAATTTCATTAACTGGACTATTGGTCTTTAAAAAATACATTGTACAGTGTCCAAGCAGTAAAAGGTTTGGGAGTTCTGAATAATAGTTTTGAAAATTGGCTAACTGCTTGCTTGTGTATTCTTATATCATAGAGCTGATCTTGGACTGGCTTGCTAAGAAATACAGCTCAGCTGTTTGAGTTTGCATCAATTCTGCAATATTTCTGTCCAATTTATAACTATTTATCCTTTAGAATCAAATTCTAATGATTGTGAACACTTTGGAAAAGGCACATGTCAGAATTTACAAACACAAAAGAAATTGTGCTTTCATTTTTTCATTCTTGACTTAATTCCTTCTACTTTGTGTTTTTGGATACACTTTTATAACTGCTATAGAGCTTTTGTAGTTTTAAATAAGCATTGTGGTTTAACCTCAGTCATCAACTAAGTACCATGCAGTCACTTGCACATAGATTCTCCTCCCTTCAGTGGGATGGGGAATCAGAAGAAAAAGGAAAAGTCATCAGTTGAGATGAGGACCATTTAACAAATGACATAAAGTATAATTAGATTATTATTGTTATAATTCTAATTATTGTTGTTGTTATTGTTGTAATGAAAAGGTGTGAGAGAAAGGGGTGAAATACAAGAGGAACAATGCACAATACAATTGCTGACTATCAGACCAAATCCCATTCCCTAGGTCATCTTGTATGAAACAATGATTTCTATGGAAGATGGGCAAAATCTGAAGCTGGGCAAAATCTATCAGCTCTGTCTCTTTGCTTTTTTCCCCACCAAGAATCCTTAAATACTAAGATGTCCCCAGGATGCTTTCCATTTTGATATTAAAGCAATGAAAAATTTTCCTAGTGGAAAATGAAGTCTTATTTTCATCTGTCCATGCTGAACACCATATGTCTAAAGAATAAAATACAATGCATTGAGAGGGTTTCTGCTGTTAATATTTATGATCACTTCAGCCTTCTTTTTCCATTTATAAATGATTTGTTAGAGGATCACAATTTCTCCAGATATATACATTATTAAACATCACAAGGACTTCTCAGGCCCAAGCCAGAATTGATTTCAAGTAGCTCCCTGAGTATTTTCCTCCTGTTGGGATGTCATTCATCATCAAAATTGCATGAAATTGTGCTGTTCCATGGGATGACAACAATTTAAATTAGAAGAAAATGAAAATTAATAGCGGAGTGGTTTCTGATAGATGTTAATGTTTGGATTAATAATTACTAATAAAAAATGTATGAAACTTCATTATCTGCCAAGAAGCTAAAGTTAATTGCAAACTCTTCCACTGGTTCCCATTTTGTGCAGGCAGTTACTCCTTCTGGGCCTCATCCTTGGGGATTTGGTTAGGATCTTCATTTTGTACCACCAGCTATCTGTAAATATCAGCTTGGGAATCAGCACTCTTAATCCTTCCATTTTGGTATGACTGCAATTGCCCTATACTCTTCTTGTTATGATAATTTCTGTCAAATAACAACAAAGCCTAATTATATATCTATATATCTATATATCTATATATCTATATATCTATATATCTATATTTCTATATTTCTATATATCTATATATCTGTATTTCTATATTTCTATATATCTATATTTCTATATTTCTATATATCATCTATATATATATAGATTAGATATACAGATATATATCTATTTATCTATATATCTATATAGATATATATCTATATATCTATATATACACATCTAATTTCCATGCTCATTTTTAGCCCTTGACTGCAAGTACTGTAGAAATGGGAGTACCCTTCACACAGAATACAAGTGTATGCAACACATATGTGAAGAGAGATCTACTTGAAATGTTCAAGTTCCACAGCTTTACGCAGTTGAACAACCAAGAAATAGGATCAACATTTCCTTTACTCTCACATGATCAAAAGGTCAATCTTTAGATAGTCAAATGAAAAATAAAATAAGAAACATCAACTATTTTATCTAGAAGACTTGGGTTTTGGTATGTCTTATAATGGAGGAAAATCATGGCCTATGCCATGGCTGGGATGGTCTGAGAAAACAAGCAGGATAATATCTGTCCAAAGATACCCAAGAAATCTTTTATCCAAGAAAATCACCATTAATTCCAGAGCAATAACTCTACAAGTTCATTGCTATTCACTCATATTCTCATTATTCAATGTCATGAACTTAATTTTCACCTCTTGTGGAATTTTCACATCTTGCAGAACTTCTGGAAACTACATTACAGTGAACAACTGGAAAATAATAACATAGTTTCATACACACTGCTAGTAAAGCTGGAAATGGAAGGGCACAGCCAGCACAAGGTTTTAGACTGTGATTCCAAAGAGCATGGTTTCCCCCTCGTCATGCACAGATGAAAAAAAATGTAGTTATTCTTTCCATGGACCAAAACGAGTCTTCAATCAGACTCAGAATATTCCTGCAGGTGTATTTATGCCCCAGAGAAAGGCACACATTTAGAGGGGATCCCACAGATTGACTTTCTCTTGCACAATACATTTTAGACAGATAGATATAGATAGATATAGATATAGATATAGATATAGATATAGATGATATAGATAGATATAGATATAGATATAGATATAGATATAGATATAGATATAGATATAGATATATAGATATAGATATAAATTAATATAGATGAGATATAGATAAAGATATAGACAGATATATTTAATTCTCCTTTAATTTATAGTGCCCCATTACAAGCTTTTTGGGGGTTTTGGAATTACACAGGAAAGAAAAACAACAGGAAGATGTTTTGGAACATAATTTCTTCGCTTGCTGCTTCTGTAGATTTTACTTGCTCAATTTTCTAGTGCTGTTTTTTTTTGTATCTTTTGTGTTGGAGATCAAAGAAACAAGAGAGATTTAGATTCCAAATAACACACAGTGAATGGTAGGACTGTCTTGTCTGAACACAATTCTCTGTAATTTTTTTGGTTTTAATGTAAGACTCTTTGATAAGATGATCCCATCCTATTGATGCTTTGTTCTTTAGCTTCACCCTTGATCCTGTGCCCATAACACCTGCAGGGTGTTTGTTCCAGAACTGGGAATTTAGACATCCTTCCAGGTTTCACAGTGGAAAGAGAGTCCTTGACCTGAAATGGTGATTATGGAAGGATGTTTTGGAAGTTCTCCCTTTCTGTTGCCATCTCCCAGCTCAGGAATATTGACAGGGATGGAATATTGAAAAATTGGTCCCTACAGTACCTCTGGATATGCACTGCATATGCTCTGTATGGTCCAACCAGGATTTATTGGAACAGTTCCATTGACTGTGGTTAAATGCCAGCAAGAGGGAGCTTAATTTTCCAGATTTCCAGAGCTCTTCATTGTTCATGTGGGAGTTCATCTGATGTCTTGATTTCTGTGGGGGTATGCTAATTTCCTGCCTGTGTTTAATGACCCCATCAGCTCCTGAACCCACACAGCAAACCCTGAAAAAGGACTTCATGCTGTCACTGTCTGAGGAGGAGTCTGTATCTCCTCTAATGACTATGTCCTAATTAGCTCTTGTAATGTTAACCAAAGATTTGACACTCCTGTGATGTAAAACAAGTTTTAGTTTGAGTCAAAAGTACGTGGTGTTCTTTCCCTGAAGTTGGGAGTGTGGGGAGATGCATTATTGATGAGGATTTCTATATCAGTCCAGGTTGATTCTCCTTAGAACAGTCTTTTATTTCCATGAAAAATGAAAGCTGGTCTTATAAATACCAACCTGCATTTCCTATGGAGATGGAAATGGGCACATAACTTATGGGCAGGACACTGGAATATCTGCATTATGAGTGGCTGTGTCATTCAGGAGTAATTCCAGACCTTTAGAGCTCCCTTTCAATTAGCATTTCTACAATTGCTATTTATGATGTCAATAGAGAAGGTGTGGAATGACTGTGTGTGTAGAAAAGCCCTCAGCCACATTTGATCACTTGACTTCTGCCAGCAGAATGAGTCAAGGATAAGACTAACTTTTGAGTGTTATTTGTTAATTAATATAGTGTCAAGTCTTAATCAAATATACAAAAATAGTCTGTTGTGTAGTCAGTAAATATCCCCCATAGTACTTTAATCAATATAATTTACATTTCTCAACAAAACCACCATATAATACTTCTTTGTAATCCCTCATTGCTGCTGTGTTCTCCTGAGCACTGGCTGATTCACAAAGGTGGGTAAAATATCTTTATTGCCAAGCTCAGCTCAGTTTCAGGGGGATGCAATACCTGTGAAATATTCACTGCTCAGCTTTCTATCCAGTCCCATCTGTTTGCCTGCTTTCAGGAAATGCTTTTAATCTCTGAAAAATATGTTACTCATGGCAATGCCTCCCTTTCTTGGTGATTACTGCCCTGCAGGTGCTCTATGGCAACATCCAGAGCTTCCAGAGTCTCCCACAGCCAATTTCTGTGCCAGGGAGTTTCTCCCCTGTCAGAAGCACTTTTGGGATGGCAGTGCTCCCTCTCATCCAGTGTCTCTGTGGGGACAATGAGCAGCAGAATCAAGCACAGAACCAGTCGATGGAGGCACTGCCAACCCTCCAGGGGCTCATTGTGGCTTTTGTATTGTAGGGAAGAACCAGCAGGAGGAGTTTATGGGTCAGATGTGCTGTTTATCTGCTTGTTAAAGGCCAGGCTGCACAAGGGCTGGGCAGTTTTCTTGTGAAGGGTTCAATCTGCTTGGTACAAACAGAAACACCCAGCAGAGAAAAAGGAAAAGCAACTGACTGCAAAGGCATGACTTGGATGGAGCAGGAACAAGGATGATCCATGCTGTGATGGAGCACTGGGTGCCCTCAGAAGTGAACAGATCAGCACCTCTGATCACCACCACCACATTTATGGAAGGCTAACTTTGTCAAGATTATCCCTGAAATCAACAGAGAAATAACTTTTAAGATATCTCTTCCATCCCAAAATAGGTAGAGCAGAAATAAATTTCCTCTTACTGCAGACCATAGGCAAGAGCTTAGAAATATTGAAGTTAAAATCTACATTTGTTTGATCCAAGGTGAATCTGGGCCTGGACATGCTTTGACAGTGTAGCTGGGTGGTCACTGCTATATTTCTGAAAATTCCTCAGGATTCATAATGCTGTTACAGTAAAAATCTTTCAAGGCATAGAGTGAGGGAGAAGAACCTTGCAAAATCCACCCCTAAACCCCACACTCCTTCTAAAACCCATGAGAGAATTGATTAGTTAAGCACTTCCTCATGATTTTAGCAAGTTTTGCAAGGATAACAACTCTTCTTTCTACCCACCAGAAAACACCACCTAATGAGCTCCCCTAAAGGGCACTGGGAGCCACTTCAGATGTTTCCAGGATAGTCCTGCTATTATACCTGAAAAGAGGGAATTGTGAATCCCAGAAGTGATAGTCCTGATATGGTTAAAAAATTGGAACTGAATAGTAGGAGTGAGTAGCTCTCATAAGGGAGGGAACAACAAAAGGATGCTGTAGGGAACTACTGCTGAATACATGCATTAGTGACCCAGGGAAAGTGTATTAATGGTGAGGCTGACAAAATTTTCTGCAGATATGAATCTATTGCAGAGCAGTAAGTACAAAAACCACTTGTGAAGAATTGGAAAAACACTTTACAAGATTGAGTGAGAAATAAAAGCACAGAATAAATTCACTGTAGATAAATGTGAAATGAAGGGGGAGATGAATGTAAAGGTGGATGCCTGAAAACAAATCTGATGGGCTTTCATCAAACCATTATAACTCGAGTGAGAGCTTGATAGGGTGGCAACAGTTCCATGAAAGCATCACTGCAGAGCTCCACAGCAGTCAAAAAATGCTAAATTGAATGCTAAGAGTCATTAGGAAAGAAATGGAAAGGAAAATAAATAATTATGACACTGTATAAATTCATGGTTCTCCCAGACTCTGAGCACCATGAGGCATTTGGCCACTCAGTGTGCTAAAGGGGTTGTTATAAATAGAAAAGCCACTGAGACTGACAACGAGCACAATTAAAGGCATGGAGGGACTTCCATACAAAGTGCAGCTGCATTGACTGGGTCTCTGTGTCCTGGAAAAAAACCCTGAATTCAGGGATTGGACAGAGGTCTACAGAACCATGGACAAAGAGGAGTAGGGAATTACTTATTTTCTCATCAAATTCAAGGCCTGATCTAGCAGGTGCTCAGGTGGAAAAGACAGTTTTCCTACAGTATGAGGTTGACCTAGGAACTCTTTGGCAAAGAAAAGAATTTAGGACTCAAGAGAGAACATATGTATTGTGAACGATTAAATTAGCTCAGGGAACAACTGCTTCCACAAAGATATGGATTGTGTGGCTCAGCTGGAAGATTTATCTCCCTCCATCCTGCTTTGTGTGGCTCAGTATAGACTGGACCTCAAAAAACAGCAAAGGTCTTGTGAGAAGTTCAACAAAGGAAAGCATTTTGTTGTGCCCTGTGCTGTCCAAGGTTTTAATGTGACACCACTGGAGCAGGTCCAAAATGAAGGAATTTAGTTCCAACCATTGTTGCAGAGTGAGAAATTCCTTAGATCACTTGGATCAGCCAAGCTGCTGTGGCTGCCCAGGGATTCACCTCACTGGGGGGAGCCTTTCCACATCTCACAGCTCCTGCTTCGACTGCAGCCCTCTCTGGTGCTGACTGCAGAGTTTTCAGATGCTCTCTGGCATCATTTAATTGGCTCCATCTTTCTGCTGATGGTTGACTCCATGCAAAAGACAACCTTTTATTTGATGCTCGTTTCTGTAAATTTAAGCTGATGAATTCAGCTGTGAGTGGGGGCAGCTCCTGCACAGCCTCCAGTTCCTTCCAGCAGGCTGAGATGAGCCAGGAGAAAAAATTGTATAGAACTGTTTATTTATAATTAATTAATTCCCTGTCCAACAGTGGGGTTTGGCACTTAGAGAAATGTACAGAAATGAGGCAAACTTGGTTCTTCTTCCAGGAATCCTACCCTAGCACTTGGTGGCTCATGAATTTCAAACTAAATCTTTGTATTCAACAATCTTCAAAGACCTTGCTTTCCACTGATTTTGGAATCCATGGACTTCTCACAGCCAGCAATCAATTTTCAGGTTATCTCTATACTGGTGGCCACACCAGCATTCACCCTAAACTTTCACCCCCGATTTAAAATTCTGTATTTAATATTCAACATTTCCCCTTCTGTATTTTTTGCAACTTGAAAGACAAACTTATCCAGCTTAGTTGTTCCTCACACAGAAGCTGTTCTGCAGGCTTCCCCTCTGTTTTTTGCTCCTGGACATTAAGGAAAATAACTTTGGGAAAAGCAAATTACCTTTAGTGACAGAAAGCTTAGCTAACTGAATTTATTGAGTATCAGCTGGTCTGTAGTATACAACAGTTCAGCCTAAGGCAAGTGCAAGACAAAGTATTTCACACAGTTTAGCTTGGGTTTTTTAATGTTTGGAAAGAGTGGAGTTGTGGTTTGTGGTTCAGGGTTTTTTGAATTTTATTTCATGGAATTTTTGTGTGTGTGGAGTTGTTTTGGTTTGGGTTTTTTGGGGTGTTTTCGTTGTTGTTGTTTTTTAATTAATGCTTGGACCTCCATTTAATTCTGATACTGGCTCCTAGATTTTAATTTTTGTCACTTTATGACAGTCTTCATTTTTCTCCTGGAATTCTCTTTCATTTTATCAGAGACTGAAAACTGCATAGAATATTTTTTCTTTTCATTCATTTAAGCAGCTTGCCTGTATTTCCAAGGTTATTTTGCTTTTTACTGTCTGTTTTTTACATGGCAGTATTTCTTTGCATTGCAAGATTAACACAACTTTATAATATTACAGTGTGAAGGAAAGAAGAAACTGTTAAACCCTGTGACTACAAAAGTAAAAATATCAAGTGCAGTAATTAGAATTATTATGAATGGGGAAACTAATATCTCATCAGAAATTCTCTATTAAATTATGATTCAGGATTTTTTAAGGCATATGTATGCAGTAATACTAAATGAACATTTCCTAGGTTCTTCTTCCCTCTCCACTTGCTTTTATGAATATTGGAGAAAGGTGGGAGTTTTTGATTTGGGAGATGTTAATAATGCATGAGCAAGTAACCAAATTAATGATGTGTTAGAGATTTTGACGTTTTATTTAAATTCATTTTTATTGGTCCAGCAGGATATTCTCCTGACAACATTCATAATTATATGTGCTTGTTGAGATCAAGTTTTTTCATTAATTATTGAGAAACAGAAGAGTCTAAAAGCACAGAGCTTGAGCCTTACCTGTGTGTGTGTTCTACAGGACACAAGAACTTTTATTTGAGCATCTGGAGGCATTGAAAGGTTCAGATCTCAACCTCCACAGAGAAGAAAAAAAACCTTCTGAGGAACAAACTGATGACAGGAGAGTCCAAGAAGTATCTCAAACTAAGAATGAGAATCAGTAAAAGATATAAAGAATGAAATATATGTAAAAAAAAAAATTGTAGCAAGGCTGCCAAAACCAAAGAAAATGAACAACCAAATGGAGGACAGGGCTGGGTGACAGCACAAAAAAAATGGAGCCTGTGACACGAGCATTTGACATTTCCCCCTGGCCAATGTACAAGGGGCCTTTTCATGTCCTCAGTGGAGTCCAAGGAGTTTCCTCCTCTTGAACAACTCTCCAGGGAGCATGAAAAGTGTTTTAAGTGATCCTGGCTTATCCTAACAGGATCTGCTCAGGCTGCCCCTCTTGAACCTTCCCTCTGGACAGCCAGAGCACTCTGGCTGTGGCACTGGGAGCAAAAATAGAATCAAGGCATGAGGAAGAAGTGTTTGAAACCTTGGGAAGCAGCAGAGAGAACTGCAGCCTGGCAGAGGGGATTTTGAATTATGAAAGGGCAAGCAGAGCTCCTTCGGTTCACTGAGAGGTGAGGTTTGGCTCATTTTCTTTGAAAAGCATGGGGTTTTATTTTTAAGTCTTTCAATATTATCAATATTTATTCATCTTAGACCTTTTTCCTTTCTTGTGGGATTTAATCCAACAGCAGACAGGTGGCATGGAGAAGAAAGATGATATGGGGAACAGAGAGAGGGGTTTTGGCAGCCTTTAAGAAACACTGTGGGTAAAAAAAATCCCTATTCAGAAAACCTTTTGCATTGTGCAAATGAAGTTCCAGCTCTGACATCACATCACATTTAAAGAGACAGGGCAGATTAATTGAACCCTCTGGTTTTTGTGTTCCTTTAAGAAAGAAAAAAAGTCACAGAAACTCAACATCATGCCAAGGTGATGATCCCATGGATAGCCTTTTCCCCATTTTACTGTGGGCAGAGGGCAGGTCTCCAGTTTGTCAGCAGTGCTGCACATCAGGGAGCAGCACACACCCCCTTTGGCAGGAAATTAATGCCAACTCATTCTGCAGATGGGAACAGCTTCTCAGTCCTGGCAAGGATGAAATGATTTTTATTTTTCCAACAAACATCTATTCTCCTCCTATCTTCTCTCTTCTACCTCCCTCTGGGTGAGAGACAGATGAGCTCTGAGCTTGTCTGGGTGCTTTTTGACAACAGCCAGGTTTCTGAGCCCCCACACTTGTCCAGCTGAAGAGATGATGGGGACATGATCATCCTATGTTCAGTCTTCCAGGCTACCAGCTGGGGAGAAGGACAAAATGACCATAAAGAAGGTGTAAATTAAATGTTTTGAGATTTCCTCTGTTCCAATTGTAACTCTTCCATTTTTGATTTTTCTCCTTATTACAGAGAATCCTCCATTGGATCAAATACACAGAATATTTCTGTGATCCTGCAGCAAAGTACTGCCAGGAGCAGCAAGAGGGAGATTTAAATAGTTGAGTGAAGTTGACATTTTAATGTTAAACAGAGAGGGTGAGTTTACTCCTCCAGAGATGTGTGAGAGAAACTCATGTTCCCCCCATTCAGGGAGTACCATGCAAAATGTAGTTCAGTCAGGGTGAGTGGCCAAGTTTCTAAGTTTTAATTCAAGACAACAATAACACAGCATTTTATAAATAACTGATGAATTGTTCATAGAAGTTTTCAGGATGTCTTGCATAGGAAAATGAAGTCCTAAGAATAAGTGGTTTTGGAGACAGAATGTACCAATTGCAGAATAAAATCACAGAGCTCTGAGATTGAAAAAGACCTCTAAGATCATGGAGTCCAACTGTGAAATGTTAAGGGCTGTTGTAAGAGACACTTCTTGCTCCCACCATCCAGCAGTGCTGCTCCTGTCAGCCTTGTCCTATACAATCCTGAATAAAACCTGCAGTGAGTCATAGGAATTAATCAGAAATGCACAAAGGTCATGCACAGAGGGGGAGAACTTCATTGATTCCTGTACTCACACTATTTTTATACCATTTCTAGTGCTTCCAGTCCAGATGTGAGCATGGAGAAGAGGGACAATGGAAACGGTGCATTACCAACTTAGATGTTTCTGACAGACTTCTTTTTTCAAAGAAGTTTCTCCCAGACAGTTCTCTGAAATTCATTGTTGAGATTTTCTCCTTATCACCAGTTGAGGCTGCAGTTATTAAATGGAACGAGCATGATCCTTAGTTGATAAAAATAAGCACAGCCCACCAAAAAATGAATCACTCCAGATTCCGAGTCATGCCACCCAGTAATCCCAGCCAGGATTCCCACCCAGTAATCTTTGCAATAAGCCAAATAGCCACCAGCTCTGAGAGGTTTGTGACTTTACCAACCTCTGCATGGCATTGTATCCACCAGACCAGCAATTAGAGGACTCACGACCAACTTTCAAGTTTTGTAGTTTCTTCAAAGAGAAGAAGGGAAAGGAGTGATTACTCACACACTGGACCATTTTGATTGTGAATCACAGTTACGTGTTGCTTCCCATACTCTGCTAGGCCATAGGATATACCAATTTTCTATTTATTGCAGCCATAAATAAAGTAGTTTTCAGGAGATGGAACAAGGAATCCAATCACTGGAAATCCCTTCCTGGCAGTGGTCATTCATTACAAGCCCAAACCTACTCATCAGCAGCCTTTTACACCTTTTGCTCACACAGTTTAGCTGATTCTACTTCCAAGAAAAGTGATTGATTTGCTCTTAAGTAACCCATTTCCTCCTGAGAGGTGTCGGAGAGCCTTTATCAGTCAGACGCGTTGTCTTTGCTCTAGTGTAATTTGGCTTGGCTCCTGTCTGCCTTTCTCTGGGTGCAGCTCCTCAGCTTTCACTGCCTGGCCTGAGAGATGGATTTAGAGCTGGCTGGCACAACCTCTGTCTTAGTGGAAAAGCGAGTGCCAGCTCTTTGATGTTTTGGACTGAACTTAACAGCCCTTGCAATTTAGGAGACAACCCTGAGGGCAAGCTAAGAGAGGACCTTTCCTGCAGCCACCTCGAGGATCTGTGGTGGGAGGGAACAGCCCCATTCCTCCCTCCGGGCTGATGTTCCCCTCCCCATCTCCAAGTTAATGCAAAGTTCTTCTTTCAGTACTTATATGGTCCCTGCTGCTCAGAGGTGGGTTCGCTGTTCTGATGGAAATTTTTAGTACTCCTAGAAAACAGTGCCAGCTGGAATATTCACCCTCTGTGTGTCCAGCAAGCAGCATTTTCCATTTCCTCAGTAAAAATCCTCTTGGCTGCAGCGAGTTCTGCAGGAACCCACACACCCATGCAAATGAAGAATGACGCAGATCGGGATCTTGCAGATTGGAGCTGCAGATTTCAGGGCAAGGAACAAAATTGGATGCTTCAGAACACTAGGCTCATCTCCTCCAGGTGCCAGCCAGGTCACCATATCTCAGTTCTGTGACGTGATACAGCAATAATAGATGTGCTCAGTGCAGGCAGGGCTGTGCCAGCAGCACTCGTCCCTTTATCAGGCAACTGCTTTTCTTGGTGCAGGCTCATGGATTTCCAATAGTATCTATGAAAACAATCTTGTTTTGGAAAAACTTTTGGAGTAATGGGTTTGAGGCTTTCTGCATGTAACACTGGGCCAATTCTCAGCTGTTGACAGAAATAACTAATTGCATTATTTGCATGTATTTTTCATTCATGGCATCTCGTTTCCTGTTTCCTTTTTTAGAAAAACAAAAGCCCCTGGCTGAGGTCCAGATTCTCGAACCTTTTGTTACTGAATAACACTCACTTATATTAGTTAAGAAAATAGCACCTAGATTTTTTTGGGTTTGGAGGGAGGGTCATGATTTTGGCTTCCTGGGTAAAATATATTTTGCAAAAAAATCCATCTTGGGAGCGAGATATATCCATACTAATGGTCACACTCCAGCCATTACATTTTATTGGTATTCCTCACTGTGCTGTCCCTGTCCTCTTGCACATGAATGCAATGGACCTGGAAAATGTCAAGTATTAGAAGCTCAGTATTCACTGGTGGAGCTGATGACCCACAGGGACAAAACTGGAATCCAGGGCAATGACACTCATAACCAAGATATTTTTTCAGCATAATCTGGTTTTTCCTGAGGCAGACACTGTTCTAGTTCTGCAGAATACATGACACTCTAGTTTCTTCCCAGATGTTGGAGACCTGAGACAGCTTGAGCCAGACACACAAACCAGGTGAATGTCATCAGGATGTGAAGCCTCTCAACCATCATCTGCTGCTAGAACTTTGCACTTACAGCTCTGGACCAGCCAAGAATTTTGTCTACACCTCCTCATGGGTTTGTGCCCTCAGTCCACATCAGCTTATGAAATGTAACCTCAGGATGCAGCTCAGCTCTGTTAAGGTACAGAGACAGGCTGAGAGCTGGAGTTGTTCAGCCTGGAGAAGAGAAAGGTTCCAAGGAGATCTTATTGTGGCATCTCAGTATTTAAAGATATATAGATATATAGATATATAGATATATAGATATATATAGATATATATATATATATGTCCCCTATAAAAAACAGGGAGAGAGACTTTTTATACTGGCAAATAGCAATAGAAGAAGAGGGAATTATTTTAAATAAAAAGAGATTTAGATTAAATGTAGGAAAAAAGTCTCCCCTGTGAGGGTGGTGAGTCCCTGGCACAGGGTGCCCAGAGAAGCTGTGGCTGCCCCTGGATCCCTGGCAGTGTCCAAGGCCAGGCTGGACAGGGCTTGGGGCAACCTGGGATAGTGGAAATTGTCCCTGCAGACAATTTCTGTCCTCTGCAGACCAGAAAGACTGAAGGATATCCCCCAGAAAATCAGTGTGAGCACCACAACTCTGCTCAGATACCTGCTTAGCCATGCTTGTTTCTCAGTGTGGGTAGCAGCCCCCAAAATTACACAAGGCTAATAAACTTATACTCCAAAAACTCGAGGCAGTTGACTTGCTGAGCGGTCTTGTCTTCATCAGCAGCAATGATTGTGCTCTGAGTGCCAGCAGGTTTGGCTCTCCAGGGTGGTGTCTGCAGTAAAGGAGCACTTGGAGTGTCACCCTTTCACTTGCTACAAAAAGCTTCAAGCCACATCAAAGCCAGGAGGTTTTTTAAAAGGGTCTAGAACAGATTCCTGCCTGACAACTGCTCCTGGACAGAGAGCTCTGCTCATTTTGGCCTGTCTCTGCCTCACCCACTTCCCTCACCTCAAAATCAGCTTCAGGAATGGTTTGCAAGGAGCTATGTGACAAAGCTTCAGGGTTCTTGGGTGTGTTTTAAAATATGGGATCACAGAATGCTTTGGGTTGGAAGGGTCCATTCAAGGTAGTCCAGTCCAAGCTTTCTGCCATGGGCAGGGCCATCCTCACCTAGATCAGGTTGCTCAGAGCCCTGCCCAAGCTGACCTTGAATATTTCCAAGGATGGGGCAGCCACCACCTCTCTGGGTAGCCTGTGCCAGTGTTCCATCACCTCATTGTTAAAAAATTTCTGCCGTATATCTTGTCTGAATCTAACCTCTTTTAGCTTAAAACCCTGGTCCTATTGCAGTAGACCCTGCTAAAATTCCTTCCTCATCTTTTCTGTATCCCCTTTAAGCACTGGAAAGTACTCCTAAGGTCTCACCAGACCCTTCCCTGCTCCAAGATGAACACCACAAACTTCTCAGCCTGTCTCCATAGCACTCACAGCATCTTCATGGCTCCTCTGGACCCATTCCAAGAGGTCCTTGTCTTTATGAGCATTAACCCTGGTATCTAATTGCAAATTGACCCAAGGCAGTCACAGGTTATGACAGGACAAGACCCAGCTCTCCCCATGCCCAGCAGAGCTGTCTGGAACCACTTCCCATTCCTCTGGGAATCCTGTGGGTGAGAAGTGATGGGGCAGCACAAGGCACTGCTCTATTCTCTAGATGCCTTTTGCCTTGACCTTTCAGATTCCTGTTCAATGTCTCCTCCCTGCAAGAAAAGAAAAGGGTTAACATTTCACTTCTGCTTCTCAACCACAGCAGCATAGATTTTAACAGGGCATGAAAACAATAATCTGTGTTGCTTCCTTCCTTTAACCTTTAAAGGGAGTTTTGTCTTTCCATGAACTCTGCTTCTGCTCTGTAATTTGAACTTGCTATGAGGAACTTGGCATTTTAAAACCAATATAGATTTCTGATCTGAGATGCTGATGCTTGAAAGGACCTGTGTCACCATGTCTTCTCCCTGCCTCAGCTGGTGTTATTTCCTGAGGTTTAAATGGATTGTTCCTTTTTTGCTTTTCTCATTGATCTGTCTCATCCCATATTTCAGTATTTTTCTCAGCTAAGGATGTATATATTATCTCTCTCTTTTACTCCAACAGAAAAAAAACCCTCCAAGTCCATGAGCTCTGCACTGATCTCAGCCCAAGATATCCTGCTCTCATTTTCCACTCTGCTCTCACAGCTTAGTGTGAAGCAGTTAGGATGAGAGATGACAATCTCTCCCAGGAGAACACTTACGTTGTTCTGCTCCATATGATTTTGTGGTGTTTAACACATTCTTACAGCATGTGACCAGTATCACACGATTAAGGAGCTCAGGGACTTTTGGAATTTTTTTCTATTTGTATTTCCAGCTGTCTACAAACTTCAGAAAACCTGATCTTTGCTTATATACATCACATGCTGAGATACTGTGCTTTAACTTGATTGCAGAAATCTCACCCTGTGAGAGATGCTACAACCCACCCAAGAATGTGAGGATAACCCAGGTTCTTGTTCATAAATCTCTTTTATTAACAAGAGTGGATTAGAGAAGTGACCAGACTGAACGACCAGTGTTTGTAAATACACACATGCAGGGTTTACTTTAGAACAATTTGGTTGCACAGGAAAACTGCTATGGAGACATTTTGGTTGTTATTATCTATAGCAAATGGCAACATAAAAGCATAAAAATATCACTTAATAAAACATACAATAAGGAGAAGAAAAGGAGTAAAAATATCTCAGCACCCATAGGCTCCACAATGGACTTAGTGCAATTTCTCTGTCTGTTGGTCATAGACTGAATCCACCAGATGGTGAAGGAGAGCCCCAAAACACCACATCTGCTGGGTTTATATTCACTCAGGTTTGGGTAGAGCACCCAGGTACCTCCCCTGGGGTGGGGCATTTCAGCTGGGTGATGTTGTGTCATGGATCTGGACACCTGGATGTGGAATGTTGTGGATCAGGGACACCTGGATGATGGAATGTCGTGCATCAAGGACACCTGGATATAAAATATTGTGGATCAGGGACATCTGGATGATGGAATGCTGTGGATCAGGGGACAATTTGGGAGAATTTGACACCTAATTTGATGCAGCTGCCCATCACATCAGTGCAGCTGGGCCCATCCTGTCCCATCAGCAGAGTGAAAACCTTCAGGCCCCTGTGAATGTCCCAGGAGCTGCTGGGCAGGGGAGTTAGCACAGCTGAGTTCACTGATAAGGACAGGGAGACAGTTCCTGCCTCACAGGGTTCCCCTCTTTCCTTGTCTCATCCAGCACCAGCTGTTTTACTGATTCTGACTCTGTGATTCTAATATTTATGGGAGGAAATGATGGTTTTGAACCACAGTGCTGGATTTTCCTTGGTGCTGTCAACCAGAGAACATTTTGCCTCCTTTTTGCTCTTTGTCTTTAAAGGCAAACCATGATAAATCATTTTAAGAGTGTTGTATGTCATGTTAAAATGTAAATAAATTGCAGGAGGTTTATGGAGTCTGAGGCTGAATTGGTGTATTAGGTTGAGTGATGTTTCTAACAAGATACTTCCCTCCAAATTAGCACAGAAATTTTCTATACTGACAGTAAATCCAAACATGATTTTCTTGGTTCATGTGGGGCTTAGTCTGCCTGGGCCTCTCCTACTCAGCATTAAAATTGAGATCCTGTCAGTCTGAATTTATTGAAGTTTGAATACCTTGCCATTCCCACATAAAAAAAAAAAAAATCTGCATTAATTGTATAATTGCAGTGTTTGCCTTTGTTTACCCATTAAGTGAAAGCTGGGACAAAACCAACACATGACAGAGTGAATGGGACAACAGTCAAAATGGTGTGAGATATGATTTTGATTATTTTTTTATTGTTTTTGGCCAATAATCCAAACTGCCTTCCTATAAAATATTATTAATTTCTTATGTGCCATAGTTGGGGATAAATGATTCAGTAAGTCGACCCCAATTTTATCAATATTCAGGAAACTTGCTTTTCTTGAGAAATGTTTTTGTTATTCCTCATTGTTTTATCTCGTATATGTATGTATGCATACAAAAGGTCTGACTGTACTGTTGGTACCTTATCAGAGTATTTGATATTTTTAAACCTAATGTGTTCAGAGGAAATAAAAATGTGTTGTTTCTTCAAAAAATGAATTCTTCAATGTCAGACATAGTCTGTCTGAAAATCATGTTGTTAAAGCTGTTTGTCCAGCTGAAAGAAAGTTCTTTATCAATCTTGGCTATATAGTGTGATTCATAACATCTCTAATTTTATTTCTACTGAAGTTAGCATTTATGGGCTATTAATTTGTTATTTTTCCATGTCTGCAAGTCAGTATCAATATGAGAGAAGTTTATAATGAGTTTTATACTATACCAATAATATGATTTTTAGCTCTGTGTATACCTGCTTTTGGTGTCCAGATCTTACTTTCAGTATTTACACTATCCATATTAACATTGTTGGGTGTTGTATTCTTTTGGATGCAAAGAAAAATATTCCCAATGCATTTATAGAACTGCTGAGAAGGAATAAAAATAAAGAAGCATGGACCTCTACTGCAGTTAGTGAGCTTTCAGCAAACTACACCAAAAATCTGTGTTTCCTTGGAGGCTACAGAACATCTTCAGCTGCACATTAAAAATCCTTTAATAATTGTATAAGTGTAGTGTTTGACTGTTGAAGAGGGTGTAAAACATCTGTATTTTCAAAGACATGGGATTTATCTATTTTTGATTTATTTTCCTTGAAAACTACCTGAATCTTCTCAGCAGGGGGACTGAATTTTTGCTATAGCTGGGCAAATTCAGAATTTTCGTTTGCCTATTGCACTGAAAGCAGAGACCAAAGTGACATGATTAGATCAGCATTTGGAGAGTCAAGGATGCACTTCACCTCAGGAAAGGTCCAAGCTCTTTTCCTATCAGTAATGTCACTGCAGCAGTTACAGTGCCATTAGCAATCTGAACTACAGAAAATGTCAGTTTTGTGTAAACCTGCAGCTTATCCTGCACTGGTTTGGATTATTTTTGTTTGTTTACGCCAGGAATGTTTTTACAAATGAAAGCAAAGCTCTGCAGGGCAGTGTTGGAGGAATTTGCTGTAATTTAGGGATTTTTCAGCTGAAATGATGGTGCTGGATATCCAGAAGAGGGCATGCTTGCACATCAGAAATGTTTTCTGCATCACTAAAGATCTGCATGCTGATGTGGTACAGCTGTAATCCAAGAATATGTAATAATACCAAAGAAAAGATGTTACCTTGTTAGTAGCTATGGGTTCTTCAGAAACAAATAGATTCAAATGGTTGTTTGGGAAAAGAAAAATATATTTCGATAAAATCAGTATTAAGTGGATGAGCTGTCACATAGAAATGAGGTGGTAAGTTCTACTTGCATTTTTGGTAAATGATTCCATCTCTAGGTACGTGAATGCTTGAGAACACATGATTGTTACACAGAATAGTTTCCAAGTTCTACAGCAGTGAAATGTATGGTAATGTGAAACCAGAAATATCAGTGTTTGGTGGGGCCTGATATTTGATCTGGGAAATGATCTTACAACTCCCCAAGTGCAATAAAACTGCAAGGGCATCATGTCTTGTGACACAGTAATTTGTTGCTTTTGCCAGAGTTGTATCAGCCACATTCTGGGAGCACATGGAGTTGGTTTTTATATTTTCACTTGAGGAATGGAAGACAAGAGAGGTCTCTGCAGTAATGGGTTCCCTGAAAACTTGCTTAGTAAGAGTAGGAGGATTGTTTCTTTTTTTTAAAGATGGTTGAGCTGAAGGAATAAGCAATTTTCTTTTTGTATTTGATTTTTTTTAAATTTGAAGTATTGATTCAGTCTTTATAATATTTGGCAACTTTTTCAGAACCTTTCAGCAGATAGTGCAACTGTTTACTGTATTTTGGTTTACAATATTTTGGGCGCAACAAAATGAAATGAAGCATTTTGTGAAATTAATTTGTCTCTAATTTGTCAATTAATTTGTCTCCCTGTCCATATGAAGGGGTTGGAACTCAATGATCATTAATATCCTATCCAGCCCAAACTGTTTGTGATTCTGTACCAAAGCTTTAAGCTTATCTGCTTTATAAAGTAAACTGTGTTTAAGTTTAGGGTAACATACTGACCTCACATTTTCACAATACCTGTATTATATAGGTTTTTAATATCTTTGTCAGATCTTTGCTGCCTTATCCAGTTCTTGCATTTATTTAAAAAGAACAACACAAAGAGAATGCAACACAGACAGATGTATCATAACTGTAATTATCATTAAAGTTGCAGTGAAGATTTTGTATTTCTATTTATTTGTTTTTCTGTTTCTGAGATCTCTGAAATACAGTTGTGTAGCTCTGAGTGGCCAGTGGCTGAGCTCTGTGTGATGTGCTCTAAAGTACATGGTGTATAAAAATGTGGTTATTATGAGGCTGTCAAATGCATTGCCAGGAATGCCCTTGAATCCTGGGATCAGATGAATTACATTTTAATTGGGTTTTAGGCTAAGCTGAGCAAGTAGATAAGGTAGAATTAACCAGAGACTTTAATGCCATGAAACCTTTGGTGCTCTTAAGCTGTTGCACTAAACCCTGGGTGAGCTCCTGCTGGAAAGAGACCTAATCACAGAATGACAGAACCCCCACACCTGGAGCCCCTTGGCCCAGGAAGCTGCAGAAAATCACATTACCTGGATTTTATTTTAGCATTTAGGAGGGAAAGGAGATTAAAAGCCCAAAGCTGAGTTTTCCCAAGCTGTGGGACCACTCACCCAGGGAATTTCCCAAGATTACAGAATGGTGGGTGGTTTGTTTCTGACAGAGCAGAGCAGAAGCTGCTGTGATATCAAATGACCAAAGCATTTGCTTGTGTGTTTCTTTTCTCTGTGAAGTACCTTACAATGATTTTTCTGGGGAATTCTTTATTTTCACTTTTGAATGATCTTTTTTCTTGTAA
>JAOTQP010001652.1:65730472-65742584 GCA_026413545.1 Cichladusa arquata
TTTTTTTTTTTTTTTTTTTTTTTTTTTTTTTTTTTTTTTTTTTTTTTTGTGATAGTGATACACACAAGCATTGGTTAAAAAACTACTGAGTTTTTGCCTCTTCCTGCCAGGGAATTGTTTCATTTTAAAAATACTTTTTTTAATTTATTCATAGTGGGCTATAATGATAAAGTCTTTCAAAGCCAACTAAACTTAAAGTAAAGGATTTGGCTTCTGCTTTCTGGCACTCAGACTTCTGCTGGCATCATCCAGTCCTTCCTTCTCCCAACAAATATCTAATCTGTTGGCTTTAAATCTGGTAATTTAAATATAGATATATATATATTTAAGTTGCTTAAAGGTTATCTTACCTTTTATGGAATTAGTGACATTTCATTCCACTAAAACATTAATCCAACATCACAAAATGATAATGGGAAGGGGTCAAGAAGAATTTAACCCAGCAAAATGCAAAAAAAAAATATTAAAATCCCTAAATAACATATAACCAAAATACAATAATATCAATTATTTTAAACGTGGAATTTGATATCCAACCTGAAGAAGTAGCCTTGGCATTTTGTTGTTCGGCTAACATTGATCTGTGTGCCACCAGAAATGCCAGCTGTGGGTTTTAATGCAAAAGGCTTTGTCAAAGGGGTATTTTTTGATAGTTTTTCCTTTCAATGAATCAATGGATTCCCTCTTGCTGTCCCTTCCTGCCTTCCCTGCTGTTGACTGGGTGCAAAAGGAAGGGCTAAGCCTGATTCATATCTGAAGTCTTGTGCTGTAATGCACATACTGGAGTCTGCCTTGCCAAGAAGAGCTTTATTTTTGTTCTGAATCATGCAAAGGAAGAATATTCTACTTTACTTGTATGACTCTTGCCTTAAACCATGAGGTTTTCTCCTCACCACTTTCCATCTCTATGGCATGGTTGCTTCAATGAAATTCCCTCTCCCAGCAGTTTCCTGGGTCAAAACTCTTCCCTCCAGATGTTCTGCTCACAGTCAGCACAGATAAATTATCTGCTCCAAGTCCTGTGCCCAGCAGATGGGAATGCATAAATTATTGGCACCACCTATTGGTGAAAAAGGCAAATTATACAGGATTTGTGGGTTAGTTTAAATATCTGCAGTAACTGTGGCTTCAAACATTGCTCCTGCTTTGATTTATTTCATGATATGACCCAGCAAGGCCACTCAAGCTTTGCATTTCCCCTGTGCCAGAGACAAATTTGAGTTCAGTGGTGATTTGGGATACATTTGTCAAGGGGTCACACAGTAGAGGATGAACATACAGGTGGAGCAGGTCTCCTGAGTCCCACTTTCTTTTAAGTATTTTTCCCTTAAAACGCAAGCAAAGATGAAAAGGATTTTTCCACTCCATCACAAGCAGCAGCCACAGCTGGTCCATGAGTCACAAATCAAAGTGGTTGCCTTTGGCTCTTGTGACCAGGAAAGGAGCTGTGTGTTGCAGGACTTGCTGAGACAGGTGCAAAATGATGGGAATTTCATGAGCAAAACCCAGGAAATCCTGGGCAGAAGATGGTGATGTGAAAGGAGCTGCAAAGATGAAACTCATGATTTGGAGGCAGAAGCACCTGCATTTTTGATTCTTCATCCTGATTCTTGTGCCTGTGGGAATGTTTTTTGACTGTGAAACAAGGCTGAGTTGAGATTTTTGTGGTGGCCCTCAAAGAGCAGAAGGTAGTGGGAGGGATCTGAAAATGCTGTAAGTGTTTTGAACAATCTTCTACCAAGAAGTTCTCACTTGAATTATCCATTGTAGGCTGGAAGTGATGGAAAACCTCTGGGCCAGGGGACACGTTGGTTCTTTGTGGTTACTGATGAACAGAATGATTTGCATTTTCACTCAATAAAAGAGAGGAGAAAGAGAGAATGGCATTTTGCTTCAGGCTGCCTTTTTTTTTTTTTTTTAATCCCAGAGAGTTATTTTGTGTTGCTATTAGCCCTAAGTTATCTGCTGAGATGAATTTTTAGCTCTTGGTGTGCTAAACTATGCATTCAGTAAAGAACACTGGACTCTGGCACAGCATGAACTAATTGAAATGTGGAAGGGATCTGATGGATACTTTGATAATATTGCAGCTTATCTCCAAAGTTTCCTTGAGTTTTCTTTTTCCTTTTTCCCTTCCTAGCCTTGGAAAAAAACCCTCTCCTTCTCTCTAAAATCTCCCACACAAAGTATATCTGTTTATTACTCTGGATGTCCAGGTTATTTGGTGTTATTACCTTGCCCAGCAGGATGGGCTCTTGTGCTCCAGTTTTTTGGAAATATTAGAAATAAGTAAGGGCACTTGATGGACACAGAATCACTTTCTGAAATTTATGAAGCAGTGCTTGATCTGTCTATAAGGTGTATTTAGACACTGCCATGACCTAAACTTTACCATATCTGAGCATGGACTCTGTGGAATGGGACTGCACAAATAGCTAAGCTCATATACCTCCATTTATTTTTAAAGAAAACATTGTTCTACACATGTTCAATATTAACTTAACTAGCACATGGATGAGGCAGTGCTAATGACAGAGAAAAATACATTTGCCAGTTGGTTGTACTAACCTGTCAGAAAGGACATTCATAAAGATGTTCCATCATGTGTGAGCTGCTGCCTCAATAAGTGGCAGCTTCAGCCTTCAGAGGATCAATTTTCTCTCGCAAATACACCTCCCTTCAGGGGCTTCTGCTGCAAAACCCAACCAGAATATCTATTTATCATGGGTGTCTATTGTCATTAGACAAGCTGAGGATAAATAATAAAAGCTTGAAGAGTGAATTTAGAAAGTGCCAATTTTTATTACTACTATTTAGATTTGTGAGCCAGGCAACGATCCACAGATTACCACCATGGTGTGAATCCACTTCAAATGGAATGAGAAGAAAGTAGGGATTTCCTCAGTCAACAACTTTCCTGACAGCTCCTATGCTTAGGGACATTTAGGGCATTGTGCATAGTTTATATCCATGACATGCAGCACAGTACTAAGCAGGGAATGGTCATATTCTATGACAAAAGGTCTGGGGAGAAAAAAATAACTATAGAGGGAAAATGTCAGTTAAATTTATTTCTCCAGCTCAGGCCTGGTCTGTAGAGTGGACATTTGAAGGCAGGCATGGTGTGGATGATGTTTATAGTCTGATCTTCACGGGGACTAAATAGACCTGCCAGAAAACAGCAATTTTTGAGGGTGTCTGTTACCTGGTCAGGACTCATCTCAATTGATATTTTCTTCATTGATATTACATTGAGATTATTCTATGCAAGATAGAATCATAGAATGGTTTGGGTGGGAAAGGACCTTAAAGACCATCTCATTCCAAGCCCCTGCCATGGGCTGGGAACTTTCCACGTGGCCTGGCTGCCCAGAGCCCCATCCAGACCCCACAGTGGCTGTGGGCAGCCAGCTCTGAGTATTTCTGGTCAGATGGTGGCAGATGAGTTTTATGGATGGCCTTTCCCAGGAGCCTGCAGCTGTTTAAATAGTCAGCCCTTGGGAGCCACAGCAGCACAGCTATGTTTGACATTGTTATACCTCAGCAGGGAGAGCCATGGGGACAAGAAGTCCTTCCCACTTCCTGGCTTCCAGAGCTTACTTTAATTGGTAAAACTATGCTCCTTTCACTGGGGAGGACATCCTAAAGTCAAACACGAGCAAAAATCTTAAGCTCAAGAATCCATTTGCCCCGAGGCTCTACAAACCCTTCTGGGTAAAGCTGTGTCTGCAGGGAGCCCGAGCACCAGCAGTGGAGGAATCCCTTGGAAAGGGGACAGGCCTGTCACACCTCCCAGAACAGGACATAGTAAACAATCCCCGTGGCCTCCTGCCAGTCCTTTTGTTTGTTTGTTTGTTTCCCCAGTGATTTTTGAACAAGCTCATGCATCCTCAATGTGGAGTCATCATTGTTGCAGCAGATTTTTTACTGCAGCCACTCTCTTCCTTGTTTCATTCTTCTCTGTGGCTCTCTGGATCCTTCCTTCTTCCTCCAGATCCTTTTTCTCCAAGACCCCCTGACCACCCAACCCACCTCTTTTATCCCACTTTATATTTATTAGTCACAGCTGTGACCCCTTAAGGGCAAAGCTACTCCTCTTTTTTGGCAATTAGTACAACTATGACTTGTAATTTCTTCTACAATCATCATTCTGGGGTGAAAGAAAAATAACTGCACACACACGTGAAAATCAAAAACATTTTTCTGCTAAGATGCCTTTTTCCTGCTTTCACATTGAGTTCAGCATAAATTCACAAGTGGAAGTGGCACTTCGTAGTTCTCACACTTTCAAACACTTTTTTTTCCTTCTGCAGTTAATTGATAAAATTTTTACGGGAACAAATAATTCTGATTTGTGACCAAACTCTGACAAGTGCTATTAAACAGGCTCCTTTAATCTAAAGCTGTTTATGCAAACCTGTTTCATTTGTGATAGGGATGGACATGATCCACTTTACAATTTTAAGAACACAAAGAACTAGGATTTGAAGATAAACCATAATCTCCACATAAGTAAGCTAACAGTCCCCTAGACACTGTGTTTCATGCAGCCAGTATTATTCTCATAATACATCTGAGATAAAAATCATCTTTATGTGCTCAAAAGATAAAATAATTCTAAACACAATCCTGATATTGCCTACAGTTGGTCAGGAAATAAAATTTATGTTTAGTCTCCAGCCTCACTGCTCTGTGCTCCTCTGTATAAAATCAGATTTTTTTTGCCCTTAAATTTCTATTGAATGACAGCTGCTGTTCTCCTGAGCCTACTACCCGACTCCAACCTTTTTATTTTCCTATAGAAAGGGTCTTTGGGAGCATGCCCAGGTCTCATTCCTTAAATTTTAACACAGCCTGAGCAGGTCCTTGCTCTTCAAGCATCACACTGCAGAGGATGAGAGGTTTTCTTCCACCTCAGTTTTTCTCCACAGCACCCCAGCCATTCCCCTTTCAACTCAAAGGGAAATAATTGTCCAGATCTTGCCTGTGGCTCTGGGACCCCTTCCCAGTCTCCCAAAGGCAGAGGTGCCTTCCATATATACACACTTGTGTGGAAGTTTCCTTGGATCCTAGCCAAGACTCTAAAATCAGAATAAAATCAGTAATTAATACATTTTAAAGCTTGGCTTTGAGCATGCTTCTCACAAAACCTTAGCAAACACGTTAGACCTGTGAAACTGTTGATAAAACTTTTCCAAAACTGGTTTGGTTTGGTTTGGTTTGGTTTGGTTTGGTTTGATTTGGTTTGGTTTGATTTGGTTTGGTTTTTCCCAGCAAGCAGATCCACAATGTCCATAAATTTTATTTCATTATTTACTTTTTTGAGTTTAACTCTGCTTAAAAGCTTCAGGTATTGAGATGAACTCATTGAAAGCATGATTTGATCAGCAGATGTTCTGTTCAGTGTTGCTCTGATACACTTGGTTGATGGGTGTTTAACTTCCACTGATGTGATAAACGGAGGGGAAATGGAATGTTCTGGAACATGAGGGAGAAGTGCTGTATCCAACAGCCTTGAGACTGCAGATGCATGTCACAAAGGCATGGGAGATGTCATCCCAACATCTCCAAGTCTCCCACTCTCCAAGAGTTCTCTGTAAAAGTTCCCATGACTGGGAACTCAAGTTTCATTCCACAGGGGTTTACTTTGGAAAGAAACTCGTTCCTGCAGCTCATGTCCACGTGACCTCTTCCAGCTCCTAAGTGCAGCTTGGGTTTATTCCAGCAGATGTTGCTAGATGGAAAATCCAGTAGCAAGAGGTTTCTTGCAGTTAGATGGAGGCAGGATTGGAGTCTGAGCTCCAAGCTGGCTCCAGATTTTGCCTCTCCAACAGGGGCGGGTCGATATCTGAGCTCCAGGCTTTCCTAACTATTTGTGGAGCAGAGGAAGGACACTGTGTAATCATAGTCTCATAATCAATCCTGTAAAAGTTACCAGATAAAAAGGTATAAATAGCTCATGGAACAGGACCTGGAAACCAACCTCCACATCTCAGGAGACAGCCCAATTCCTTTGGCTTGCAGATGGCCTTCCTGCCACCCTGCTTTGATCCAGAGGAGATTTAATCCCAGATCTGCTGCAAAAAGACTCAGTTTCAGCACAATGGACAAAGAATGCTCTCCCCTGCCTCCCCAACACGTAGGCTGCCTGCTGCCAAAGCCATTAGTGGAGCCTTGTAGGAGAGTTTGAACCTCCCCAGAGGGAATCTGGAAGAATTTTGGCTTCCCAGGAAATGCTTGAAAGGCAGCAGCAATTCTCTCCTCTCTCTGCTGCACCCCAAGAGAGCAGATGGAGCCTGTTTTGTTCTTTCAAAGGCTAAAATGTGCTGGGAGAGGTATCCTAGATAGTAAAGATCCTGGTGGGTGAGAGCCACACACCAAATCTGTGGAAAAGGAAGAGTTTAAGACACAGAGAATCAGAGAATCACAGAAGCAGGGAATAGCAGAATGAGAGAATCACAGAATCACAGAATGGCCAGGATTGGAAGGGACCTTATGAATCATCTCATTCCACCCCCTGCCCTGGGCAGGGACACCTTCCACTAGACCAGGTTTCTCCAAGCCCCATCCAACCTGGCTTGGAACACTTTCAAGGATGGGGTATACTGCTGCCTCCCACTCTCAGTCTGTCAGACATTGAGTATCTCTTTTAAAACCATGTTTTTCTTGAGGGTGAGGAGTCAGGAAACACTGAGTAAGGTGTTGTGACTCTTTGGTGTTCATGCCATCCATTAATCTCCTTTTAAAGTTGATCTTCTGTCAAAGATTGTCACCTAACCTCAGGTTTGAGCAGGAAAATGTTCTCCAAGGTGTGAGTGGTGCTATCCTTAGCTAGGTACAGTGTTTCCCTCTCTCTCCATCCTCATTTGGCCTCTCAAAGACTCCATCAGATCCAGTGTCTTACATAAAGACATTTCATTTAGGCAAGATAAATCCTATTGAGAGCTGCTAACTTTTGGTGGTTTTACCTTCTGGAGTGAGGCTTTTGTAAAACTGGAAGAAATGGCTGAGCTCACCCAATTTTTGTCTGCTTCCTCTATTTAGATGACAAATTTCTCTTGGTAGGCTTGCCTTTTAGCAAGTGTGTGTCTATCTTGCTGGCACAACAGCATCTGAGTGTTAGAAATGTGACAGGCTGGAGGTGTGCATTTGTCACTTAGAACCTGCTCTGCTTAAAAAAAAAAAAAAAAAAAAAAAAAGGATATTTTGCTTTTAGGTTTCCTACAGCCATCAGCTTGTTTCAAAGTGAGACATCCACAGCCTTTTGCAGGAGGCACTTTAATGGTACAAATGATATGTTATCCAATGAACAGTGATTATGGCTGTTCCCAAATTCTCCTCCCTTTCCACCATCTGTTGAATTGGGTTTTTTTTTAATTAAGGTTCCTGTACCAGCTGAAAAACCGCAGAGTTCTTGTGAGTGAATTTTAAATGAGCGTATCAGATGGAAAATATCGATTTCCAGTCGATTCTTTTGGAGGAGAAAAAAAAACCAAAACAAAACAACAGAACCAACAATACAGCACATATTTCACAATGCAAAAGTTCACAGAGGACACAGGAAATGGGGAAAAATGTTTCCTTCCCAGTTCAGTGCAGGAGCTACACAGAGTGTTCCAACTCAGAGAACATGCAAACAATGTCCACTCCTCAGACAAGGTCAGCAAAGCAGATGTGGCTTCAAGTTTCCCCCTTGTACAGCGTGAGAACAACCCCCAGATAATGGGAAGACCTTATGGGGAAACCATGGAATGTCTTGGCCTGACGTGATTCCCTGAGTGCCATTTCCACATTGCTCAATGCTCCTGGGGCTGCTGGGGCTGCAATGATTAGGGAAAAAAGAGACTTTGGGTTAAATATCTTTCAAGGTTGCAGGGAGAGGGCAGAAGGAGACATCCAGGATCCAGGGTTTTCCTTGAAGATAATTTTGAAGGATGCCTTGCTCCCCATGGAGTAGTTGGATAAAAAGAGGTGTGAAGTCAGCTTAGGATAAGATACATCCAGTCATTTCCTGGATTTTCAGCCCCTCTTGGCTCTTCTGTTGGCCCCTACCATAAAAACTAAATGTACACATGGCCCTTGTGTTGGTTTGAGTGATTTCAGGTTCCACTTTCAGTTTATTGAAGTCTTAATCCTTGACAGAGGTTTCTGCAGTGCATTTCAAAGAAGACAGGAGATGAAAACATGAATTATTGTTAGCACTAAAAGCAGGGCATTTTCCTTGGAAACTTCTCACAAGCCTATCAAAAAGTGAGACCTGTCCAAATAAATACTCAGTTCACTGACAGATAAAGATTATCCATTTGCAGTGTTTTGTCTTAATAAAAACATTAAGAAGATGGAATTCCCTTTCCAAGCTTTTGGAAGGGGAAGGACAACAACATCATCAAGAGATGTATGTGACAGAGCAAATTAACCTTTGTAAATCTGACCAAGGTCAGGTGACTAAGGCTGGAAAATAAACTTTAATTCTCCTTTATCATGTGGGTGCTAGGATTTGCTGGCTCTGGATTCCCTCACACACAGATGTGAATCAAGCTTAGGTTTTCTGAGCATCTGCTGTTCCACAAAGTGGTAATTAATGGGAAGCTGAAGCTAGAAAAACTCCAATGTGATAATATATATTTAGTTTTTCTCTCTGAGCATATTGCATCACTAGCACAACCACACACCAAAAGCAATTACATTCTCCATCATGTAGGAATCTCTGAACTGGTAGTCTGGGTTTTCCTGGGGAAAAAAAAATTAGGCAGAATTGAAGAATCACTGATTATTGCTTGATATTTGCTTTTTATTTACAATCAGCCAACTGCTTTAATAGTATTTATCCTGCAACTGAGGAAAGTAATGGGTTAAAATTTATTTATGTGCCTTAGTGAAATGCATTTGTGTATAGAAAATTAACTAACAATGACCACTTGTCATAGAATCATAGAATCATAGAATCATAGAATCATAGAATCATAGAAACAGAATCATGGAACCATGGAATCATAGAATAGTTTGGGTTGAAAGGGACCCTCTTTGTAAAGGTCTTTGAGAAAGACCAGAGTTTTAAAGTGATTTTACCTTAGTCATGGCTCTAGAACAAAAATATCCACCTTATCAGGAAATAGCCATGGATAAAATCATGGCAATTCATTTTTCTGAGAGCTCACCTTTTGTTCTCACCTGGTGATGTGCTGTCCTGATCTCTGGGAGGGCAAGGTGGAAAACTTTCCAGCTTGTGCATTGGAGTCAACTGTTCTGTGGAAAAATAATCAATTTAAGTGTCACAGGAATGAAGAGCTTCCCATTAATAGTCTTTCTTTACTCACAGAAGTTTTAACAGAGGGATTGGCACCCAATTTCCTTGCTCCAGAACACAGGCCCAATGTTGGACTGACTGAAAACTTCTTGAGCATATTTAAAAGTCTTGAAGTCAGAAATCTGATCTGTGACTCTCAGTCTTTCAGGCAATGTCATGGAAATATTTTTGTTAAAAAGCAAAAGTCTTTATTTTACCTCCACTCTGTGCAGGAGCGGAAACAAATTTCTACAAATCCAGAACTGTCAGCTTTGGGTGTTTATTTAACTTTTCCACACCATTATGGGCTTTCTTTTGCATTCAGCTGTAAGAAGTGAGGTGCCATTTGGTTTTAAGTCCTTCAAAGTCTAACTCCTAAAAAAATGCATCATCTTCTTCTGCATTTTCATTCTAGAGAGATCACAAGATCACATACAGCAGTGAAAAGACTTTGCTCTGAAAGCAGCCAGGTGAGTTCAGAATTATCTTCCCATTATGTCAACCAGAAAAGACGTGCCAGAGCTCCTGTTATCCCCCTGTGCTGAAGGGTATGGAGAGGGTGGAGGGGGGAATTTTGAATGAAGCAATTATTTATGGAGCAGTTACATTAATGTCTGAGTTTAGGACCCATTTTCACTGTGAATTGCCAGATTGCTCTTTGCCCTAAGCACAGCCAAGGTTATACCAACAGCTCTGCATGGTACCAACAGCTCTGCATGCTCTGTTTTCTGCCCTGAGGTCACTTGGTGCTGGAGTTATTGGTGAAAAGTGACTTCTCTCCAAAGCAGGTGAGATCAGGGAATAGGGGAATATTTCAAAGTATAAGCCTGCAGTGGTGGAAGACAAGGCAGGAGACATCTTGTGTGTTATTGAGCTGTGGTTTTAGCTTTCAGACTAAATTTTACCTTTCTAAAAACAGAAACAGGAGGCATTCATATCTCAGAGCAAGAACCAGAAAAAATTATTAGTTTTCTCTTGATTTTCTACAGCAATATACAGCATATGTTACAGCAAAACTGCACAGCAGAACTGCTAATATTTTATGCAACAATGAACATCAGAATTGATAAGATTCTGTGCAACCTCATAAGGGCTCTGTGTGTGTCTCATTTCAAAAGGTATTAATGCCTAACTTGGAGATACATTTCCTTTATGCCTGTGCTGTACATAAAATTGGGAATAGCAGTGAGGATACAGTGACAGATCACCTTTGGATTGTCAGGATGCTGGGTTAGAAATTAGAATTTCTCCAGTTTGGGGAAAACAGTGATGGTGAAAGTCATGTTCTAGATAAGACTGAATGTGCTCCAATAGCTATTGTGTAATTTTCTCTGCATTTCTCTAACTGTTCAAATGTCATTTGAGCTCATGGATACGAGAGAGTATAGAAGTTAAATTTAATTGATCCAGAAAAAAGCTGGAAGCCTCCCTGATGCCAGGTCTTTGGCCAAGCTGAGTACAGATTTCAGTACAGATCTGACTGCACACTTCCATTAATCGGAAAGATTCACAGCAGGGCTGGAAATCTGCCAGAAAAGCTGAGCAAATTCAGATGGAAGATCAAAACACTCATTTTTGCCTTCCAAAGTCACAAAACATGATGCCAGATTACCACAGGACATAACAAGGTCACTTCTTCTTAAGTCTTTATATCAAGGCAAGTTGGTTTTCTAGAGCAACCTGATGTAGCTCAATGATTTAGTTCCTTAAAGATGTGAAATTCCTCCTCCTGCCTTTGATCTGCAACAGGTGACTCATGACCTTAAACACAAAAATCTTTGAGTGTGAAGGGACTGAGTGCAAAAGGGAGAGAAGCACGACATCTAAAGGACACGTGTGTTTGCTGAGAGTACAGGTTCCACAGTCATCCACTTGGATGACTGCTTCCCTGCACATCCCATTCCCAGATGAAGTGATCTTTCTGCCTGGTTTATAGAGAAATGTATTGCATGTAATGGTTATTTTCTTTTTAAAAAATCTAGGGAGACATGATGTGTAGGCAGTAATAAAAATCCTTGCCCTTTCCATCTGAAAACAATGTCTGGGTTTTTACAGTTCACTGTAGCAGTGATGCCCACAGGGATGATTTTCAATATCACTATGTCCTAACAGGAAAAGAGTGATATTTCTACAAAACATCAAGAGTCTCCTTGTTCAGATGATTAAAGAACACAAGAACTGAGATAATGAGTCTGATGTCCACATTAATACATCCTTTAATCTCCATGGTCAAGCCAACCGAAAATTCAAGCCTTGCTTTATCTCAAAGCAGGGGCTGATGGGTTGTTTTCCACCATGTCTTGTCCTTCCTGTAGAGATGAGATCACAGAATTATGGAAAGGTTTGGGCTGGAAAGGACCTTAAAGACCATCAGCTTACACCCCCCTGCCATGGGCAGGGACACCTTCCACTAGCCCAGGTTGTTCCAAGCCCCCTGCAACCCAGCCTTGAACACTTCCAGGGATGGGGAATCCAAAACTTCTCTGGGCAACCAGTGCCTCACAACCCTCACAGTAATACTCCTAATACTCCTAATATCCAGTCTAATCCTACTCTCTTTGCAATATGTTTCTCCCAGACCTTATAGAGATAGAAAAACTGAGCAGAGTGTGATGGAAGAGAGAAGGCAGCTGGAAAGGCAGAGGGGAAAGTAAAGGTGAAAGCTATCCTGGTTGGAAGGACAGGTGTCTGCCAATAAAGGCAGAAGCTTCTCTTTGAAACAGAGAATGTAAACCCCCTCCCTCCAATTTATTATAAATTTGAAATTAAGGGGCTCTCAGGCAAAGATAGGGGAATTAGGAATAACAGTTCTTTACTAGGAAAATT
>JAOTQP010001652.1:65759633-65773012 GCA_026413545.1 Cichladusa arquata
ATGCTAAAAAAAATAAATTAATTCTCATTTCTTAGAAATGGGTAAAGTTTTATCTGAAATCTCACATCCAGACAGGAGGCTTCTCTTCAAGTCAGGAATAAATTGGAGGAACATCAGGGTTCAGCAAGAATGGTAAGTGTGTTAAAAAGTGACTTTAATGAATTGCTGAGAAAAAAAAGAAAGATTTTTAGTCTAATAATAATAAGATTGAAGGGAGTATATAATGGTCTACCCAGCTAAAAAAAAAAAAACAAACCTAAATCAAAACTGGATATAAAAAGACAATTTTTTTGTGTGTAGCCTTTTGGATCAGGGCAGAAATTAATTAATTTTCTGTGCAGGAAAGCAGATTTTGGTTAGAAATAAAGCCAATCTTTCTAACTTTAAAGCATCCAGCCCATGGTCTGGGGTGTGTGGGAATCCCCAGGACTGGGTCAGTCACCCCACCTGGACAGAGGGACAGATTTCCTGTCTGCTTCCCCTTCCCAGCCCTCCTGGCCCCATCACTGCTGCCCTCCCAGCTGCATTCAGAGCATCACCAGGATTTGACAGTGACACCTCTGCTTTTCTATCAATATTTCCCAAAATGGCTTGGAAAAAACTTCAATTGGAAAAAATCTTCACTTTCTCTTTCTCTCCCTTCCAAAGGCCAGGCTCTTCCCTCTCCCCATTCCTGCCTTCTGGTCCCTCAGCCAGCTCTGAACAGGATTAGAGGATTTCTCTCCCCATCCAGGTAAGAAGTTTTAGCATCACAAAGCCAGTTTGCTTTTCTAAGAGCTCTGCTTCCCAGGTTACCTCTATTACAACCTCCAGCAGGACTCTCACTCACCTTTGAATGAGTTTTGGAAGCAGCTTTGAGAGCATGAGTAGCTTCACCTCATTGCATTTCACTGCATGGAAACACAATTTTTGATGTGCTGTCGGTGCTTTAGCAGCCACAGCTTGTCTTGGCAACCTGTGCCCTCACAGGGAAGACTTTCTTCCCAAAATCTGTTCCAAAATTTGGGCAGTGTGAAGCCATTTCCCCTTGTCTTGCATCTGTTCCTCACCATTGCTGAAGCACTGCTAATAGTGATTAATTGTTCATTTTTGGAGGGAATTGAAGGTTCACACGTGTCTGATAATGCAAGGAGTAAGGGAATTTCTGCAGAGGAAAAGGAAAGAAGGATGTGAACAGATCTCAGCTAAAACTGAGCTCATCACACCACTGATCCATCCACCTGCTGTGGTGACTCCAGAAATTATAAGGACCAGAGCCTTAAAACAAATTCTCACAAACAACACTGGAAGCTTGAAGAACAGCATGTTTGAAGTGGTTTTTTGGAGCCTCAGACACTGTAGAAAAACTTTTTCAGGGCTCTGTGAAGTCCCCAGACCTGTGGCAGGCCAGATGTTCAGTAATTATAAAAACATCTCGCAGACATAGGAAGCAGAATAGCTCCAGTGAGGACACCACTCATCTGCCAAATGAACAAATAAAATCCAGTCAATTTTAATGGCATTGGCTTGCAGTGACATGGGAGTTTCTGTTCACTGCTCTAGAAAATAGAAAACTTACAGCAGCCCTGTGGAGTAGGGTAACTGAGGAATGAAGCATTCGGAGCAGGTCTTTTCCTTTTAAGTCCCTTTTCCTCAGGAAATCACATTCTACAGTCATGTTGTGTGTGTTATCTGCCTTCCTGCATCAGCCCTAAAGAAATTTTAGCCCTTTTTAAAGCATTAACCAAATTTGACAAGCAGGGTAAAGCCTGTCAGATATTATGGCACATTAAAGATAAAATTTATATTAAAATACTGGTTGGGAATGATCCCCAGTGCATCTGCAGCTTGTTTCACTTCAGATATTCTCCACTCAAAAGACATGGACAGTATCTGAGCTCCCTCTCTGTGTCCCTCATCCCTCTGAGCAAGATGCTCTCCAACCCCATGACCAGTATGGCTCCTAAAGGAAAAAAAGCAGCTTTTATTTTCTGCTGATCATTTTCAGCCCAGAATGGCAAAATGCTGCAGACAGTGAGCTAAAGGCTAAGAAAAATTAAAGCACAAGTGGGCAAAGAGTGTGGCTTTTATCTTTGCCTTGTTATTCATGCTGCTGACTTTCTCAGCACTCCTCTCCCACTTGTCTGGCAAATTTAAAACACAAGGAGATAAAATAAAAGGTTTCATTTCCAAAACTGGCTTTTTTATTTTTTTTATTTTTTTTTTTTGTGAATGGTTTTCAAGCCCTTTATGTTCTCCTGTGGATGGGACTCCTGCAGCCACACTTTCCTTCCAGCATGAAAGGACTTCAAACACTCAAGAGCTGAGCAAAACATTTGCCACACGATGCAGAAAATCAATAATACCATTTTGGAGAACTCCCAAAGCAGAACAATTCTGGTCTACATGCACAGTCCTTGCACCCTGGGATCAGCTCTCTTTTGCTTCTGGGTGAGCTGAGGTGCAGAAGCAGCCTGGGAATTTATTGCAGAATAACCCAATACTCTTAAAATAGTAAGTGCAGCTGTAACTGCCCCAGTGGATGCTCTGCCCTTTTCCAGAACTGAGTTGTGAGCCTTTTTACCTTTTCTGTGCTCTGTCTTGCACATCCCAGCTTGGAGATGCCAAGGGATGAGCTGAGAGCCATGAAATCCCAAAAATTTCCAGCCAAAATGTGACCAGCCACTGCTGAGCACCCACTTGCCCACAGGTGCCCGTTGCTGCCTCAGTAGTAAACAAGGAACAGAGATTTCACACATTAATTCTCTTCTTTTTGAGATATACAGTGAAGAATGAAAAGACTCAGAGCTTGCTTTCAAGCTGCAAGGCACACACTGCATTCACACCTTTTTTTCTCCCCAGGCAGGATTGCCTTGCCTGCTGTCCTGCCTTTTGGGAAGGACCCTTGGCAGATGGCATCCCCTGAAACTGTGCTGTCCAGGAAAGCACCAGCACAGGGTGAAATCACCGCCAAGGTGTACAGGATGGTGAGCCAGGGCTGAAGGCTCCTCCTGGGGCTGTTTGGGGACATCAGGCAGGAATCACTCTGCAGGATGGCACTCCTGAACCAGCTCAGGGATGCAGGGACACGGATCAGCTGTGTCCTGGGGGCTGAACAAGTCCTGGCTGTCTGCAGCCTGTGCTGGCAATGGGCCCTTCAACGAGGAGTTCTTTATTAATTAACTCCATCTTTGTCCCCAAAACCTCTGCTGTGAAAACATGGTCAGCCCCAAATGGCAAAGGCAGGATTTGCCATTTAGGATTGATGAGGTGCTGGCAGAGAGCAGAACTTGTCCTGAGGATTTTACACATCTCATTTCTACCTCTGGAGACCACTGAAGCAAGAGAGGCAAAAAAGCAAAGCAAAACCACATATTGTCTTTATTTTCTCATCGTGTCCAAGAGAGGAGGAATAATGCAAACACCAATAAACCCAATGGCTCTGCTGGGAGAAAATCCTGTCGTGTTTGGAAGAGGCTGTTGACAGAAAACTGGAAGTGTTGAAAGCGTCATTTTGTTCGAGCTATTTATAACCATTGACAGTGCTGGAGTTGGAGGCAGATTAAATGGGAGGCAACTGGAGTTTCAAAGCAAACCCAGGTGTGTTTAGGATGGGGATGGGCTGTGCCCCATGCTCTGCTTTAGCTGCCTCCTTCTCTGAAGTGAAGCAAAGCCACCTTTTACACCGAAATTTCAGATTTTCTTCACTGCTTCCCGCACAGCCAGTTGAGCTGGGCAGGCATTATCAAGTGTGAAATGGGCAGGAAAGCCCCCCTCAGATATCTGTCAGCAGCAGGCTAAAAATACAATAAACTGGGCCACTGGACTGCTGTGCCACACAGCCCAGGAGCAGCGAGCATCCCTGTGCCAGAGCTGCTCTGCCTGTGCAATGATCCCTCACAGTTTTTATGGTCTGTGAAACATTCCCTGTGACCACTTTGGGCCAGCAGCCATCTCCCACAGGCTCTGTGCAGATGTACAAAAATAAGCTCATTTTCAAGCTGCCCTGCCCAAATTTTGCTGCCACTTCCAGGGCTGCAGCTCTGCTGGATGAGTCCCTGCCATGGCAGGACGTGGAGATTATTGATGGGGCAAAGGTTTTTCACATGGGACTGTGGCATTGTTAATCACCAAGTGCCAGAAGGGCTTTTCCAGAATAGAAAATAATCGTTTTTATGCAAATGCATTATGGAGGATTTATTTATAAAGCATTCTGGGAGATTAAAGTATGTTTTTTCCTTTCCCAGACAGTGGAGCAGAGTGGGCAGAGCAGTGCACAAGAGACTCTATTTCCAGCTCTGACAATGGCATAAAATTCATGAGTGGGGCAATTCACTTCACCAGCTGTTAAATGAGGTAAGGAATCTTGCCTTACTTACTTAAAAAAATGTTTTGAGAAACACTGATTTTAAAAAACCCACAACAGACCAACATAAAAAATTAAAAACCAGCATTACTAAAGCAAGTTGCTGTAAGGCATTCTATAGATGATACTCAGAGGGAACAAGAAAGAGCAAAAGAGTCAGTGGTGACTTTAAAAAACACATAAATGCCATTTCTATCTTTTGTTCTGCTTTCCCTACTCAGTCCTTCCCTAAACTTCTGCTTTTCACAGAGAAAACTCCCAAGGTGTGACTTCACCCACGATCACACATATTTATTTGAAACTAGGGTTGGGAATGATTCTGACTTTTGGAAAAGCAAACACAAGACTTTTGCACAGAATCAAACAAAAAAAAAAAAGTGAAAAACAATCTCTCCAGTTTTGTACTGAAGAGAGAGGTGCTGGAGGCAGAAGGTGGAGCACAGCCCCTCAAGAACCTTGGTGGATCCCATTTCTGCATGTTCAGGTGACAGCAGACCTGGCATGGGCTGAATTTTGGGCAACTCTGATGGTGCAGACAGTGATGGAGGTGGGAGATGATGGGGGAGAAAAGGGAGAAGAAGGTCAGGATGGTCTCTTAGGAACTCCAGGGAGGGACCTCTGGGGTGATGGAGTCTGAAATCCCACCACACCTTCCAGACCCTGTCAGCACAGCCAGCTCAGAGCCCTCCTCACCCCCTCAGCCCAGGTGAGACAATGCCCATCCCAAAGTGCCACCTTTGAGTAGATATTGAAGACCCAAAGCAATTAAGCTCTTTCACCTGCTTGGGGTTTTTTTTCCTCCTTATTTTTCTCCTTTAGGAGCTCTTGCCCAGCAGGAAAGGCTGAACCTGAACTGGGGTGCAAGCACTGCCCCTGGAAGTGTCAATCCCATCATATGTAAGAATCCCAGTGTGGACTTGCATTAACCACTACCTGCTTTCTCTGGCATGATGAAACACAGATTTCAAATTGGTTTTCTGCAGGTTCTACCCTTTATTTACCCATTTCAGAATTTACCCAAATAATAAAATATTGTTATGATATTCCTTAAATGAAATTTAATGTAATGACTTTGTAAGTTTATATGTAGCTCTGTTTTGGGGAGTATTTTTATTGCCTGGCCTTTTCCCCACTTTGTTGTGAAAGTTTAGACTGCTGGAGGGACAGTTGTGATGTAACTGGGATGGCTGATGGAGGGGACAAAACTTTGGATCTGTGTCAAAACTTTCAGGGGACTGGTTGATTGAAACTATTTCAGGGGTATCCAAGGGTATTGATTATCAGTGAATCTGAATAATCAGCTTCATTTTCCAGAGGAAAAGAGCTGCTAAGTGGAGCTCAGTGCTTTGTGGCACGATGCCATTCTCCCAGCTTTTTAATGTAACCCACAGGAGTCTGCTCATGGCTGATGCAGCTCCATCAAATCTCACTGCTTTGGGCTCTTCTGGAAGTGCTACATGGTGAACTTCTCCAAAATTGGTTCCAGTGTGAATAACATGTCCTGGTGCTCAGCTGCTCCATGATATTGGTTCCAATATTTACCCTGGAGCTCCTCAGGGAAGTGAACCTGATTTATTCAAAGCTCATCTGCACGGCTCCTAATGAAAATTGTTGCCAGGCTCATCAACATCAAGAGGATAACTTGAAAACAGAGCACAGCAAGCCTGAATGATGATGGTATTTCTTCCATGAGTCCCACCTTTTGGGGAATATGAGACTTCTGTGTGTCCCAGTGAGAGCCCTGGCTCCACCTTCCACTCCACAAGGGTAGGAGAATTCTCATTTTTAAATTAAGTCTGGATTTACTAAAAGAGCACACGAGAGGTTCTGCATCTCCAACCTGCGTTTTAAGTGGCTTCACACTGAGACAGAGTGAGTTTAGATAACAGGAAGAATTTATTCCTTGTGAGGGTGGTGAGGCCCTGGCACAGGGTGCCCAGAGAAGCTGTGGCTGCTCCTGGATCCCTGGAAATGCCCAAGGCCAGGCTGGACAGGACTTGGAGCAACCTTGGGATAGTGGAAAATCTCCCTGCCCAGGGCAGGGGGTGGAATGAGATTAGATTTATGTTCCCATCCAACCTAAACCATTCTGTCATTGTGTGATTCCATGAACAGGTCACTGCACACTGCACTGAATTCCTTCTGCTGTGCCCTTTAAAGAGCTGCTTGAAGAATTGGCTGACATAGAGGGAGTTAAAAGTCAGGCACCCACCCTCCAGGCATGTGGCTTTTGCCAGCAGCCCTTTAGATCTTTTGAGCTTTCACAGTCTTTCAAGTTTTTCAGCAAAAGTCTTATTAAAATGCTATAACTATTATGCTGGCTGGCATCTTGTTGCTCTGCATTGCCCATGTGCCCTTTTTCTTCCAGGTTTTCTCTGTCATTCTGATAAATAAATTATGATTTTTGAAGGCATCTCAGTGTTGACATTGGGCTCTCTAAGTGATCTGTGACCTGACACCCTCAGCCCCATCTCGAGGCTATCATTATACACAAGGCAGGGTTTTGCTGCAAATTGCTCCCATGGATTTTTATTTAATAGTGGTTGGGTGACACTGAAGTGCTCAGATAAGACCTCAGTTGTTCTCTGCTGGACTGTGACACTCTCCACCCTCTGACTCCATGGCCTCTGTGACATGGCACTTTTTCATCTCCTGTTAATAGCCATAAATCCGTGGTTGAATATTAATGGCACTCCAAGTTTCAGAGCTGGCTCAGCCTGTTAGATTATCAGCAAAAGGCACAGATTTTGTAGTGGATTAGGCACAGCTCTCCTTGGAGAGCAGAGCCACAAGGGTTATCTCAAATCTGCCCAGGAGAGGATGCTCAGATAAAAAACGTGGTTATATCCCTTTGGACTAAGCCAAGCACGATGCCACAGCATTCCTAAAATGTTTAGGATTACACTCTTATCTTGTTTGTCTTCGGGGGAACTTTGCACATCTTGAAATCAGCAAATATATGGTTTATTTTACTTAATTTCTCATTAACATAAACCTGTTTTCAGTACTAGGAGAGCCATTGGCTTGATGTCACACTAAAGTCTGAGAAATGCTGCAGTTTTGGACACATTTAAACAATTGAAAAACTTCGGGATTCTTTGGTTCTGTCACTTGCTCAAGTACACTCTGCTAAAGCAGACACTGATTATTCCCTCTTCCCCTCCCAGCACTGTTACCTCAGTTGCTCTATCACCTTGACATCCTTGATAAATGGGTGTAAATGACAAATGCTAATAAATTCCTGTGCCATTCACACAGGTCAAGAAAACAAGCAAACAGAAGATTAATACAACTGAATCAGATACTGCCTGCAGAATAATTAAACTATTGAAACACAACCTCTTTCTGGTTTTAATAATGAATGTTTGTAAATCACTGTTGCCACATGAGATCATTCAGCATCTCTTCTGCCTTAGAACTTCCAGCCTAATTTTAGTAATGAGTGTTTTTGCAGTCAAACAATGTTCCTTACATTTAAAGTTAGCAGATTAATATGCACATCAAAAATAAGTACATCACCTCTAATATCTCCCTTGTGGCCAGGTTTCCCTTTGCCTGACTGAATCGTTATGTATAATTAATACTGGTGTGATTACAGTTTGCCAAATTAAACGATGAGCCCGTGGAGTAATAACAGAGCCACAGAAGTTCTTTGCAAGCAGGAGGGATGCACGAAGTCTTGGTGACTTCCTTCTACCTGCTGCAGCCTCCAGAGTATTTAATTTTTGTAAGGTTTAATAGTTAAGTGGTGTTGACATCTCTCCTGTTGGTCTGTGCCAAAGCCACCAATCAGCACAGGAATTAATCCCTCTCTGGAAGGTGTAGGATGCCACAAGTGCTCTCAGGGTGCCAGATGCTGGGTAAAACTTCATCAGCTCTGGTAAATCCAGAAGTCTTCTGCAGTGTCATTCTTAAAAATTAATAAATAAATAAGCTAAATTTTTTTTTTAAAAATATAAATCAATTTTAATATTTAATTTTTAGCATTTAGTTTTGATTAATGATATTCATGTTCTATTCTATTTGTCAGAGGAATTGGCAACAAGGTGTGGTGGCAATATAAGAAACAGTCACAGATTTGATGGAGTCACCATCCCTGGAATTGCTGAGAAAGGTGTGGATATTCCACTGAAGGATAAGGCTCAGTGGTGGAAAAGCTGGTGGTGCTGGGTTGAAGGCTGGATTTGATGATCTTCATGTTTTTACAGCCTTAATGGTTTTATGAGTCTATGATCCAGTAACCTGTGCCTCAGTTTCCACTGTGATGGACCCCAGTTTAGGAACTGGGAGGAATTTGTGGAGGTAATCCATCGTGCTGGCACCTCACAGGCACCTCTGCCACGGAGCCTCGGAGTTCCTGCGGGTCAGGTTCATAACTCACAGCCCCAGAGCTCCAGACCATCTGTGCCCTGACCACCACAGCTCCCATTCCTCTTGCTGTAATTCCAATTATGTGTATTTTTGCCGTCTCTCCTGGTTTTCAGTTACACATAATGATCTCTACAAAGATGTGCAGTTTATTTATAGCTTATAAGGGACCCAACAATGCGAGGCAGGCTGCACTAAAAGAAGCAGCTTGTTCTCACTTTTTGTTCTCCATCCTTTTGTTTGCTGCACGATCAAACATGTTTTTGCAGCTCTTTTGAATTTTCCAGACTGTTAACTGCCCACAATTGTATTTTCTGAGTGAGCCTTGTAACTTTTTTGTAAAAAACTCCACTATAACTCCTTTTATATGTACAAAGGCTTTTTTTCTCTTTTCCTTCCCCTCACAGAAAACATCCTAAATTGTGCAAGAATGGAAGGTCAAGTGTAAGAGAGACAGCCTGATTGTTCTCACCTTGTTCTTCTCCTGCCAGACAAGAAGTTGGTCTCATCTTCTCCCTCCTCCCATGTTTTCAGCTACACCAATGCAAGGTTTTGTTTGTTTTCCATTCCCTCTGCCTTTTCCTGCCTCCCTCTATCCAGCTCTAGGGTCTAAGAGCTGCTGAGATTTCTGGATGTTTATGGAGTGTTTTTTTAACACCTCATGTTCTTAAAACCCCTCATTGCCACTACAGAGACCCAGACCATCATCTTTTATTTTTATTTGACTTCACTTTCTCCACCACCTCTACTCTGCTGTCAGCAGGCTACAAACTCAACATCTCCACCAGCACTAAAAATGCCCCACAGGACCAACTCTGGGGTAAAGCAGAAAGCCCTCAAAGAAATGTGCTTCACTTTTTTGTGTGTCCTGACTCGGTGCTCTGAAGTTTTCAGCTTGTCTGGAAGGTGTTTTACCCAACACAAGTGTTTTCCTGCAGTAACTCCATCATCTTTCTCCTGGTGCTGCTGCAAGTTCTATCAGTGTCAGTGCAGCAGGGCTGGCTCTGGGTGATTATGCAAACAATATCCCAAATTACCATATTGCAATCACAGTGCAAGTGCTATTAGCACCTGGTTCATCCCTCACTACCTTATTACCCACTCTGATTAGTGTGAGCTGTGAGAAAAGCCTCTGATCTGTATCTAAATACAGCCATCCTTGTGGTGGTTCCATATTGCAGCCACACAGATCAAGCAGTTATTTCATAAGTCAAAGCAATCACTTTCTGCAGCATCAGCCAGGTTAGAGATGCACCAGCAAATAAACAGCCTGGGAGAGCTTTTATTGCCACTGCCATGTCTGGAAACTTTCTCTGCTCTTAGATATCATAGAATCAAAGAATCATGGAATGGTTTGGGTTGGGAAGGACCTTAAAGATCATCCAGTTCCAACCACTTGCCACGGGCAGGGACACCTCCCACTGTCCCAGGCTGCTCCAAGCCCTGTCCAGCCTGGCCTTGAGCACTGCCAGGGATCCAGGGGCAGCCAGAGCTTCTAAAAAGCCAGTCTGAAACCATCATGTGAGTGCCCCAGTTCCCAGAGGTCCAACAGAGCCTGTTACAGGTAGGGGTGGAGCAGGGCTGAGCACAAAAAGCAGCTGAGGAAGGCTGGAGAGGAGGGGATGTGGTCCAGGCTGGACCCAGGAGCTGACAGAACTGGGGCAGAAGAGGCAATGCCACCCTTGGGAATGCAGGGATTACACATCATGAGCCAGCAAAGCTTCTGGTTTTCAAAGGAGGGAAGGGGGGGGAAAAATCAACCTTAAAAAAAAAAGTAAAAATCAATCAGACACAAATTATAAATAAAAGAGATGAAAGTTAAGAGCGAAACGAAACAAAGCCCCAGGTGGCCTCTGCCTGGGGCACTCCTGCTAATTTTAGCTCCTCAGCTCTTCCCAGGCCGTCTGGTTCCATGAGTGAAGTTTTAGAGCATTTACTGCAACTCCCAAAAATGTTCCACACTGGGATGGTCCAGCCAGGCTGGGGGTGGGGAAGGTGAGGAAGGGGCCTGTGGGACCCATCCCTGCTGTGACAAACCCAGTGGGTCCCTGGGGTGCTGGGGGGTGCTGGCCATGCCACTGTGAGCCCACCCAACACCCTGAACCACGGTTTGGGGATTGGGGACCCTGCCAGGGTGGATGTGCCCATCCCTGCACCCCTCCCAGCCCTGCAGCCCCCTCCTGCAGGGGATTCCCTCCCACAAACCCCCCCCCAACTCTGTGCAAGGCTGAGCACAGCACCCAGAGCCCCCTCCCCACCCCATTCCTGCCCCCTGCCCGAACCTCGCTGGCTCTGGGGGTGTTGGGAGGGGGCTTGGCCAGGCAGAGCCCCCCCATTCAGCAGCAGCCTCCCTCTCAGAAGCATCCTATCCAGCAGAATGGATTTCAATACCTAATGAAGGAATAAATCTGGGAGCTGGAGACATTTACTGCGTCCTTATTCACACAGAGCCTTTGTGGGGGCGGGGGGCCCCAGCACCTGCTCGGGGCCCAGGGGATGGATGAGGCAGCATCCCAATAAATGAGCTCTACCTGCTGGGGGGACTGAGCACTCCCAGCCTCCACAGCCATTCCTGAGGGCTCTCAGTGCCACGACAAGGTGCAGGGCTCCATCAGCAAGGACCTTCCCCGGGGGCTTGGGGAGGGGACAGAGATGGATGGGGCCACTTTGGGTGACACAGCAGGGATTGCTCTGTTCTGCCTTAAACCCCCCCAGGCAGCGTGTCAGAGGGCAGAAGTCACGAACTCAGCCCAGGCACAGGCAGGGCTGGGGGGCTGTGCTGGAGCAGGGGCTCAGGGGATGCAGAAGCCAAGAGGACAAAGAGTCCTGAGCTGCCTCCAGCCCGTCCTTGGGCACGTTCCTCAGCTGAGGCTGAGCTGAGCCCACAGCCCCAGCAGGAGCTGCCACAAAGGGGTTTAAAGCTGAGTGCCAGGAGCATCCCAAACATCCCCAACCTCACCTCACACCACCAGCACCCCACAGGGTGGGCATGGCACTCAGAGCTCAGCCCTGGGTGTGCTTTACATTTCAGGGAGCAGAATGCAGGGGCAAACATTCCAGATGGATGCTGAGGGATGGAGCAGCAGCACCTGCTCCATCCCCACAGCATCCTACAACATCCCACAACATCCCACAGCATCCCAGAGCATCCTATAACACCCCACAGCATCCCAGAGCATCCTACAGCACCCTACAGCATCCCAGAGGATCCTATAACACCCCACAACATCCCAGAGGATCCTACAACACCCCACAGCATCCCAGAGCATCCTACAGCACCCCACAGCATCCCAGAGCATCCTACAGCACCCTACAGCATCTCAGAGCATCCTCCAACACCCTACAGCATCCCAGAGGATCCTACAGCACCCCACAGCATCCCAGAGGATCCTACAGCACCCCACAGCATTCCAGAGGATCCTACAGCACCCCACAGCATTCCAGAGCATCCTACAGCACCCCACAGCATCCCAGCCGTCATTTGGATTGCAGCTTTATCTCTCCCACGTCCCAGCCACAGCCAAACCCATCCTGCCCTTTCCTTGCCCTCCTGCCTCCCCTCCCTCCCCGCAACACCAAAGGTCAGGTTTGAAATTCAGGGGTCAGGAGGAAGAAATGGAGTGGGGTCAAGGGTGAGGGAAGCACACAGGGGAGGAATTTCACCTCACTGAGCATTTGCTTCCATGAACCAGCAGCTCCAGAGCTGCTGCCAGGAGTGGGGGAGCTGAGCTGGGCCAGGGCACTGCAGAGGGGATTTGTGGGGACAGAGCAGGGTGTCCCCCACCCCACAGCCAGAACTGCTCCTCTCTCCTGAAGCTTCTTCCCTGTGAAATACGAGCATCCTGAATTTTTCATGTTGCAGTTCAAGTATATTTGGGCTAGATTCATCAAAGGAATAACCAGGAGAGATATTTTTCATTTGTAGAATCCTAATGAATACATGACACCACCATTCATTATTTATCTGCTTTCATATTTTAATTAATAGTTCTACTGGCCATTTCTGATTTTTTTTTCCCTTATTTATAGAAAGCCATCACTTCAAAAATATTGAGTCATGCTGCTGTTTGTTACCTTTCAGAACTTTTCCTTAATATTAGGACAGAGTGAATTTTGCTGTAACTTTTAAACACATAAATGAAAGATAAAAATGCCATCTATTTTGCTGTTCTTTTGAGTCCTGTCAGAATTTGTGTTTTTCCTAGCCCAAGTGCTGTTACACTGCAGCTGACATAATTTTAGCCAGGGAAGGTGGTGTTTCTGGTGCAGGAAAGAACCACTAGAGGACACCACCAGACGACACATAAAGCAAACAAACACTGCTGTAAACAGAGAAGGTGGGGGGAGAATTAGTGTGGATGGGAAAATGCTGATTGCTAAGGTTTTGTGAGCATGGATGGAGCTGACCTAGCACCTCCCTATTGCCAGCCAGAACCCTTGGGCTGGGAATGACCAAATCCTCACAACACCATGCTTGGGGTTCTCCTGTGCAGCAGGAGCTGCACGTGGTGATCCTTGGGGGTCCCTTATAACTCAGGAGGTTTTATGATTCTGAAACTGGATTCTATGAGCTTTATTTCTCATGGTTCTAGACCAGATCTGTGGGAGGACGTTCTCCCAGTAGCTCTGCAGAGCTGCTGTCACTGACCTGGAGGAGCTCTGGGAC
>JAOTQP010001652.1:65773112-65783475 GCA_026413545.1 Cichladusa arquata
ACCTCCCACTGTCCCAGGCTGCTCCAAGCCCTGTCCAACCTGGCCTTGGACACTGCCAGGGATCCAGGGGCAGCCACAGCTTCTCTGGGCACCCTGTGCCAGAGCCTCAGCATCCTTATTTCTTCCTAATACCCCATCTAAACGCACTTTCTTCCAGTTTGAATCCATTCCTCCTTGTCCATGCTCTTGTAAAAAGTCCCTCTCCATGTAAGTATAGATATATCTGCTGCAACTGTAAACTGGGTGGCACATCCCAGAAGCAAGCTGCTCTTTGTCTTGGGAATATTTAGCATTCCCAAAATGTGATGTGCCTGCCAGAGTTCTTGGTCTCAGTGAATTCCAGTTCCTCTTCTGCCTTTTTGGTTCAAAGTTTCTCAAAAAATACATTGCTTGAAGCAATCTATTGTAAATCAATCCACCCAAACCAATTCTTTATTTCTTTTCAATGCATACATAAATATATATAGGGATGTACATAAATCCTGCTTATATGCTTTGCTGGGATTTTCAGCACAGTGGTGGAGAGCAGGAATGATTCTTACTGAATTCAGGTTCTGCCAAGTTTTTGTATTATCTTCTGGATTCCTGGATTAGAACTGGATGTATGCGTGTGATTCTTGACCAACTACCCCTGAATCTCACACACAACATTTTCAGTAACCATGGAGAAGCCTGTAAGAAAACCATGAAATAAAAAATTGTTTAAAATATTTTTAAATTGTTTGTGGATCAAAAACTATTTCAGACAACTCAGGTTGTCATCTCCTTTAAAATCCAGAGTATTTATTCCTTTAGGAATAGCATTCCTTCTTCCCTGCTAGACAGCTGATGTGTGTGATTTGTGGATCTGGGTTAAGTTGGTTTATCTGAGAATTTTAGAGGGAATCAAAGGGCAAAATGTGTTCTGACGCTTAATTTTACAAGTACATCTGTTCTGCCAAACAATTAATTCTTTAAATTCTTCCAAATGGGAAATCATGCTTTCTTGGCCCATGAGCAGACTCGTTATTTCTGACCATAGAGAAGGAAAAATAGCAGCCCTTTTTGCAGCTATCAGTCCATGTGACACCTCTAATTTACAGCACTTGTAAATCCAAAGGAAATTAATGCCAGGTGAGGTTTCCAAAGGGAATCACTTTGGAAAGGCTGCTGAGCAAGGATCAGAGAAATCTCTTTCAGGGACATGCCTGGCACATTTTAAAACTTTTCCTCCCGAGGTAGCAGTGCTGGACTCAGCAGTTCCACGTGTCTGGGTGAGCTGGCAGGATTCTCCCCTCCTTAAATTCCTGTGTTTTTACGGAGCTGTCTGGACATGTAGGAACAAGATCTAACTATAGCTGACTTGGTTCTGCTGTCGGTGCCAACCAAAACAGTCAAGGGCTTGGGACATTAGCACCCTGTTATCTCTTTGTCTGTACATATTGAAATCTGTACAAAAGGGAGGGAGGTTAACTCTTTCCCTCTTGCTTCCCATCCTTTCTATTTTTCTTTAATTATTCTGCATTTGCAATTCATTCTATTCAGCATCTTTAGCTTGTATCATTTGAATTTTTGGCTTTGAGGATTACCATAGGATTGAAAGGACCAGGATATTCAGCCTTTCACTCCCTCTAAAAAACACTGGAAAAACAGAGTGATAAAAGCAATAATCTTTCCATGGAGGTGTTCCAGAGCCATCAGGTCTCCTGAAACCTGTTTTGAGCAGGGTGTTGGATTAGGTGGTCTCTGGAGGCTCCTTCCAACCTAAAATTTGATGTTATTGTTCTGTGAAATTCCAGTTGAACCCTCACAGCCTATACCAGTGTGTTGGCCAGGCATCCTCATCCCCAGTAGGGTGACCTAAGAAATGTGGTCAAGTGAAGGTGCCACAGTGCCTAAATTCTAAATCCTTGTTCACCTTGAGCTCTTTGTGATCCCTTTTGTAGAAAGGTGACATTCCCCCAGAATTTGGGAGAACAGCTGACCAGCCAAAAATTGCCCATTACCATCAACAGCCCTCTGACATCTCCTTTCTGAATTAACAGAAGAGCTCATCACAAACCAGAAATTTTCTGTAGAGCAAAGTCGCCAATAATTCTGTGCCAAAATCAACCATATCATTAGAAAACCTTCCCATTGTATCTCTTGGCTCCATTTTTTTGTTACTATCCAAATTGAAAGTGCCATAAGAGGTAATAAGAATATACCAAACCCTTAAACATCATAGCATGTGGAAATACTAAATTAATTTCCAGTAGATTCACAGCAATATGATTACACACATTTTAAGAGTGTTACGTCATATTAAAATGGCTTAAGAGAGAAAAATAGTTGTTACAAACTTGCTTGATTTTTATTTACAGCCTGGTGCATTCCCATCTCTGCAGGGCACTTTCCTCTTCCACAGCAGTGAGAATTCCTGACCAATGTTCCTCCTGTGCTGCTGTCATTCATCCACTCTCCTGCATCACCCACCTCATTATTCCTTCTGGAGCTGGAATTCTCCATTTGGCCTTATTGAACTTGACTTTATTTTTTTCCAGATGATTTTCCCAATCCAGACAATGCTGGATTTCAGTCTTGTCCTTCTGCCTGTGCACATGGTTTGCAAATGTGATCAGTCTGTAGAATTTGTAACTCATTAATAAAAATTGCTGACTGCTACCTGCCCTATGGAGATTTATATTTTTGTTTCTTAATACATCATTGTGGTCTGATTATTCTCAGAGAACAGTTATGAATGCTTTGGAATTTTTCAGTCAAATTCCAGTACAATAAATAGCAGCATTATCTAATCTTTAATTCTCAAAATTGCTTAGGACACTATTTAGTAAATAATGTTCAGAACTTAAGTCATATATAATATCTATAGGTTTTTTTCCAATCCTCCAGGTCTACTATTTTGTGAAAAAAAAAAAAAAAAAAAAGAAATTAAAATACTTCAGCATAAGTTGTCCTTAAAAAAATTTAAAAGTTTTGTCTGTTATTCATCCTTCTGTTGTCTTCTTCACACTTACAGACTGAAGATTTATTTCAAGATTATTCTGAAATCATTCTGAATTCTGACTCACTGTATTCTTCTTTCCAAGGACTGGCAGCCTGTAACTCTTTTCCCACCTCAGCCCCACCCCATGTTCCCAAAGGTCATTTTCACAACTCTATGAGTGTCCCAGTTCCCTCCAATAACACACACAGGTGAATGCTGTCAAATCCAAATGCTTTGAAACACCTTCTTGATACAAATATTTTTTTCTCCCATTTTAATTTGACTTATTGTGTCTTTCCAGCAATGCTAATCCTGACAAATAAGTTTCTTACAACTTCCTTGAGCCATTTTCCATGTTGCAATAGTCTAATGTCTTCCTTTAACAGAAATTTCCCAAGGCATTGCCAGTTCTCCACAACTTTTCAGCTTAAAAAGTTCCCTTCTGGGTCTTAACTTCTTCCATTTGAGCAAATGCATTTTTCTGAAGACCATTATGAATATCTTGCCCCTTTTTCCTAAGGCTCATCCATGCTGATTTAGTCTCATCCAGACTCTCCTCTTTCTTCATGTTCTCAGTCTGTTTCTACCTATTCTATTAAAAGTTGTAGCATCTTTTTTTCTTTGCTTAGATTTGTTTGGTTGGTTTGATTTATTTTTTTTCAGTTGCCCATCAAAAATTAGGGTTTATTAACCTCCAGCGTTTTCCAGGTTTTTTCCACACCCTGCTGTACCCTCCTTAGCAGACATGTCAAAGAACTACTTTCATTACCAATAGGCATCACTGTGATTAATTCAGCTAATTTAACAGAAATTGAGTCAAAGCTGCATTTCACACTGAGAGCTGGAAGGTGGTTTTGGCACTTGATAAAGATGTTATAAAAACACAGAATGGTTTGGGTTGGAGAAGACTTTAAAAATCATCCAGTTCCACCTCTGCCATGGGCAGGGACACCTTCCACCATCCCAGGTTGCTCCAAACCCTGTCCAGCCTGGCCTGGGACAATTCTAGGGATCCAGGGGCAGCCACAGCTTCTCTGGGCATCCTGTGCCAGGGCTTCACCACCAGTTTTTGTTAGGCAAGAAGTCGCTCCCCATGAATTTTGATAAATTCCTGCCATTCTCTGAGTGTTTTAGGTGAACCATGCCCTCTTTCTTCTCCTTGATTTGAATGCATGTAGCTAAAATAATATTCTTTGAGTGGGGTGTCCAGAATGATTCACTGTGATTGCCAAGGCTTAGAGGCAAGAATACAATATAAATGTACAAAATTAATAAGACAGCACTGGTCAGCTTGTGTTAAGAGCATTTGGCTGAACATCCCAGTAATTTGAGTGTGTATCACACCCTGGCATGTCCTGCTTTGGCCACACATCTCAATTCCTTGACCATCACTGTGATCTGCCACCGAGGAGCCAGCCCAGATTCTGGAGAGAAGCTCCAATTAAGCAAATCCTTCAGCTGTGTAGTTTTTCCTAATAGGAGCATGCTGCTTTGAGCACATTGGGAGGATATAACCTTGCTTTGGGAAAGTCAGCAGGGCAAGAATCCACCCGAGCTGTCCAGCAGATACTTAGGAATTAAGCATGTCATATGAGAAGGAAACAACACATTTTCAAATCTTTGCCAACCACAGGGAGATTCATCTCTCTTACATTTCTTGTCCTGAGATGATGACCACGATAAGAAATGACTTAAATCCCACAGACCTTGTTTTTGCTTGCAAATTGGCTTAAGCTCATCCCCTAATCAGGTAATTGAACCGTTTATGTGTCTTGGCTGAATCCCAGCCCGGGTTCATCTCTTATAAAATTATTCCAGGTCATTAACCAGTCTGGTGATCCTGAACCAGTCATTATGGGAAAATACAGTGCTTATGGCCAGAGAAAGGAAAGAGGAGCAGGGCAGACTTCACATAAGAGCTTTAGACCCTTCATCTTAGTCTTGGGACAGATCTGCTTCCCAGAAGACTGTCCCAGATTCCCCTCCCCTCCTTCAGCCTGGCTCATAGAGCTGAGCACCCACTGAGCCTGCCATGGGGTCAGGAGGGCCACCAGGACAATGGCAGGGCCATCTCCCTTCCTGCCAGTCCTGAGCCCATCACTCTTGTCCTAGGCTATTGTTCGGGATGGATCAGGGGCAGCATGAGTCAGTGACACACATCACTCCTAATAGGGCACTGAGGTGATGTGTGGCTCACCCCCATGGCAGGGAGGCATCAAAGAGGTGCATTTTGTTGGGAAGGTGATGTTCCTGCAGCTGACTTTAAAATTGTCTGCCTTGTACAGAGTCAGGGAGAGCCAGAACATGGCACAAAAACATGACACAGCCTCCAGCCCATTCCCTCTCAGCTCAGAATTTCCTGATTTATGGAGTGCCACAATGCTCTGTGTTTTCTTTTCCACTGCTCACTGTCGTGGTGCTTGCTGTTTTACCCTATTGAGCTCTGGGCTGGTTCATATAAATCCAAGGTATTTATGGAATTGTCTATTACAGAGCCAAGAGCTGATGGCATTTTTAGGTGTCTTGTGCAACAGGAGATAATTCCTTCAGTCCCTGAACTGACACACCTGAAGGCATTGCTCCAGCTGGATGGGTCACACTGTTCTCACCACATTCACCTTCAGCTCCTCAAGCTGCTGTTAAAAAAAAATCCAAATTAGTTTTTCCTTCATTAATCCAACTCATTACTTTTAAAGAATTAGCCAATGCCCATGGAACTACCCAAAAACTGTTACCTGGACTATAAACATGGAGGGGTTTTTTACACTAAATTTTGCCATCAGGTCCCTTCTTTGTCAGTTCCATAGTTTTTAACATTCATTGCATCCATACCATAAAAAGATAAATTCAGGAAGAATTTCTCCCCAGAAAGGATAGAACAGGCTGCCCAGGGAGGTGGGGGCTGCTTTCACCATCCCTGGAAGTGTTTGAGAAATGAGCAGTGCTTCAGTCCAGTTGGCAAGGTGGTGTTTGCTCAAAGGTTGGACTCAATTATGGAGACCTTTTCCAACCCTTAGGACTCTCTGAAGCCTGGTGGAAACTCAGGAGATCAGAAATCTGCTCTACATGTTACCTGAGTCCTGCTGCTTGGCCTGTAGCAAGTTGTTGTGTCTCTGGTTTTGCTCCAACAATTTCATTATTCCATTTTCATGGGAAATTCTGGAGGGATGAGATTAGTGAACCATCTCATGCAATGGCCTCACTCCTCCTCCTTCCCCAGTATGAACATGAAGAGTGGCCTTGCTGGGATGACAAAAGTCTGGGAATTTTTCTCTGGCAGTGGCAACAGCCTAGGAAAGAACCTAAGAGCAGAGCAGGTCACACACCTGTATCCTCTGCTGAGTTTTCACCCCCTGAACTCTCACCAGAGTGTCCAGGTGCATTCTCCTCCCACATCTGGAGGCAGAGTTGATGTCACAGAATCACAGAACCATAGAAAAGTTTGGTTTGGAAGGATCCTTAAAGAGCATCTCATTCCACACCCCTGCCATGGACAGGGAAAAATTCCACTAGATCAGGCTGCTCCAAAGCCCAGCCTGGCCTAGAACACTCCCAAGGGTGGATCATCCATTACTTCTGTTATTTATCTCTGTCTTTATCCTCACCAGCCCTTTTGCTCTCCTTTAATGCATTTCTTGGCAATTTTGGCTGAATTTTGCTTTAACAGCTAATCTGCAGCCAAAAGAATATCCACCCTTAGATAATCATAATTTGGAAGCTGTGCCACAGCCATCACTGTCAAGATGTGTCCACTGTGCAGGAAAATCCAGAATTTCTCACTGGTACAGTGCAGCACCCAACTGTTTCATAAAATAAGAAGTGATCAGAGGTGGGCCACTGTTCTACAAAGAGATTTTCATACACTGTTGTGCTGAAAATACACAACAGGGTGTTAGAGCTGTCCTAAACAAATTCTTTTACTAGGATTCAACAAGCTAATAATTAATGCTAGTTTTGCTCACATTCACCCTCTCTCCTGACCCCTCACACTCTGCTAACCTAACCCCAACACATGGAATTTTCTGGAATAAGGAAGCATTCCTGGATGGTGAGGACCTGAATTCTGGTCTGTGTTGGTTTTAGGAATTGGCTGTTATCCATAAACAAATAGAACTTAAGGCAAACATTTGCTCCTCACACTTTCTCCAGCAAACACGGCTTCAAACATCAGGAGGGAAAAACAAACTCCATGAGCAGCCTCTCAGTTTTCCATCAGCTGTGTTCTCGTGTTTTAATTTCCCTCATCCTGGAAGCAAAGCAAAGCAGGGGAAAGCATTAGCATCTAACCACAGTAATTTCCTGAATTCCAGAGAGCTGCTGTCAAAAGCAAGGATTCACTCACTGCTGGGACATCTGTATCACATTACTGCACTTCCCTGTTCACTCTGCATCATGACCTGCATTCAGCTGCTGCTCCAGCCCAGAAGCTGGAAAAAAAAAAAAGTGTTGGGTTCCTACTGTTTTTCAGCATCTTCTTATTAATTTCTCTCTGCCTCGCTTCCCAGATTTCTGCCTCTAATCTGTACCATTTTCTCCTGCTGGTTGTCAAGCTGCTGATAGCACACACTTTTCCAGAAATGTATTTTAATTCTTTTCCTCTCTGTATATTTTTAATCTAGTCCCTACTAAAAATAAGGATGGTATTTTTAATGATGACTGATTCTTTGACCTGATCCAACTCTTTATGTAGCTGACACAAGCAGATTATTCATGGTCTTCTCCAAAGCATTTTCCATGAGTCTTTGGGAGTCACATCTTTTGTCTGATTGACTCATTAGATCTAGAGATCCCTGATCACCAAAATCAGAAGGATTCACTTGGATAGGTCCTTCTGGGAGTTTGCTCCTGATCTACATGCCAGACCTGGATTTCTCTTGAGAAACCCTATGGATTAATCACCAGAATAAATCATGACCTTACCCTCAGATGATTTTTAAGGTCCCTTCCAACCCAAACCTCCATGACTTCCAAGGAAATGCTTGAAAAGGAAAAAGAGGGAGGTACATGGGATACCCCCAGGCAAAGATGATCTTTATTAAATGTGGCTCTTTGCACATTGGTGTTGTCAAAATATCCTCAGACCAAAGTTCAGCTCTCTCAGAATTCTCCACCTGCAGCCTTGAGGGGCAGCTGAACCTGGTTCAACAGGGACCATGGTGGCTCAGGAAATCTAAATGTAAAGACTGAAAATTTGGCTCCTTTACCTGAAGGATCTTGGTTAATACCTTTGTTTCTTTGTCTTTAACTGTCGGAAAATACGGAAAGTATTTCTGAAATTTCTTTCCAAGCCCCTCCTTCCACATGGAATGTATAATTTGAAAGGCACACTTGGTAAATGGGGTTACCTCCTCACCAGTGGGAGATCTGATCCCATTTTTGGGGTTTGGATCTACCTGGTAAATCAGAAAATAAGATGTATGCTACAATCACAGAGTGGTGGCTTGAAAAGTTTCAGCTTTGTGTTTAAAAGTTCACCCAACTGTGCTGCCCAAAGCCCCTTGGAGCAGCAAACAAGAGGAGGAGGTGACCATCTCCCCTTCTCAGCAGCCACTGGTAAAGCTGCTGGACTTCCATGGGATTTGGGAACCACACGGACGATTCCCAAACCCCATCAAAGTTCATTTGCAGAAACAGGACTTGTGCCAAAATAAAAAACCAGCAGTGAAGAAATTTGGAAGCTGCAGCTCTGTACCTTTCCCAGCTTACACTGGGAAGTCTGACTCAAGGCATCTCATTCAAGCTTTGCAAGGGCATCCTTGCTACATCCTTGGATGGGCATTCACCTGGAAAATACATCTGCATTCAGCCCCTGGCTCCCAAAGCAGCTGCTCTTCCAACTCTGGAGCCCCAGGCAGGTTTTTCTCTCTCCACTGCCCATTCTGCTCTTGCCAGCAGAAAGCCCTGCCCTGGAAGGCCAAGTTTACTGGCTGCAACACAGAGCAGCCCAGCATCACCTGGGAACAGCTCATAAGAAACTGGTGCTGCCATCCACACACCAGAGCCACTGCAATAAGGTCATCCCTTTAGAAAATGTCTCTCAATGGACCTTCTCTGACCCGTTCACCTCCAGACCAGAGAGCTCTCAGTAATGAGGTTTTGCTTTCACTGGCCAGGACAAACCTGTCGTGCCCTTCTGGCTTCTAAAGCTGAAATGCAGCCCTGCAGTTACTCAAAAGCCAGGGGGAAAAGAGAGCAAGGCAATCCCACATGTGCCCTGCTAAAAGCAAATATCTGGCTAATGCCTTCACATGGCCATTGCTATGCCTGTTGCTAAATTCATCATTCTTTTCACTCTGTGGGTTGCAGCAGATTCAATATTCACACCAGCAGCCAGAGACATTATTCAAATACAGCTCAAATCTGGATATTTACTCAGGTGCAACCTCTTTATTGGAAATAATATTCCCAGACTAAGCAACATTAACATTACTCAAGGGGACATTTCTTCTTGGATTAATAGGGAGATTTGCAGAACATGAGGGTTCATGTAAAGAAAAAAAACCACAAATGCATTTCTGGCTTCCATGGGAATGTCAGGAGAGGCTGAGCTGATCAACAAGGGATAAGGAGATGTTCTCCTCCTTCTGCTGCCAGTGCTGCTACAGGATTCCACTTTGCAATGGATTCCATCTGATCAGAAGAAAAAAAGCCAGGCATTACAGAAGAGATGTGACTCTCTCAACCCCTATCTGCCCATGTTATAGAGCCAGAGAGGCCCTGAGGGTTCTGGTGCAGAGAGATGGCTGAGCTCAGTCCAAACCTTGCTTTGAAAAGAAAACAGAGAAACCACCACCAGGAAGTAGGAGGCACACAAAGCTGGTGACTGAAAGCATCAGTGCAGGAGAAATTGTCCTCCAGGTGAAGTTTTCACAGGGAGCCTCCCTTATGTCATGGCTGTACCTCCATCATGTGTCCTTGCCTTGCTTCAAGCACACAATTGTATTGACTCCTAACCCAAGGTGGACACGAGGTGAGGAGCCCAGCCGGAGGGTGAACTTCCTTAATGCCCCAGAAATAAAGGAGTCTGAAATTTATTCCTCATTCTTTAGTGTTTTACGTGGCTTGTTAAAAACAACCCAAAGCTTCACACATATTGAGCCCAGATCTTTCTAGTCTGTCACAAAGTAGGTCCTAAAGTAACTGGTTAATTCCAGCTGAAGGCAAAGTTGAGGAACACCACCCAGTTTGGAGTCTAAGTTTAGTCTGAGCCTGTGCCACTGATTTTGTGCCATGTTTTAATATTTGCTTGTACTTACTTGTGTTAAATTGAAGTGTGGAAGCCTGCAAGCTCCCTGTGTTCCCTTAAGAAAGCAAACAAGCTCCTGGGAAAAATTACAATGTGACTTGAACTTATAGAAATAGTACATCTTTATTTATCTTTATATTGATGCATCATAA
>JAOTQP010001652.1:65788376-65809897 GCA_026413545.1 Cichladusa arquata
ATTGGTTAGTGGAAATTAGAATATTCAACATAGAAGAAGATTTATTGTATTGTAAATGGGAAAATCTCTCTCTTACTCTCTTACTCTTACTGCTACCATCGTCTCTTACTCTTACCTTCTTTCTCTTAACCCCATTCTCTCTCCGTCCTGCTCTGAGCTGCAGCTGGCAGCTCTCAGCAGGACTCTGCATACCCATGCCCTTACAATAAACTGCAACTTTAAGACTAGCTTATACAGAGCGCCTGAGTTTGTCCCTGAGGACCGTCCACGCCGGTACAAAGACTCCCACATGAGCCCAAGGTGAGATGCAGCCCCGTGGGCAGGCGGGTGGCAGCAGCAGGCTGGACTCACCGAGCTGGACGCTCTGCACGCGGCCCCCGATGCGCTCGGTCGCCTCGAGGACAGTTACATCCGTGAAGCCGCTTTCCAGGAGCGCCTTGGCTGCCGACAGGCCCGCGAGCCCAGCACCGATCACGACTATTCGAGGCTGTCGCTTTCTCCGTAGGCCGCTACTAAGAGGATCATCCGTGCTGTCTGCAGATATTTCACAACTTTGCATGCCGTCCAAGCTCTCTTTCTAAGGAACCTGGGGGAGGAAGCAAGCAGGTGTGTTCAGGCAGCTCAGATCCAGCTTATCCTCTGTGGTTAAAAGTGATCAAAAATGAAGGAGTCCAGTGAATCAGACCCAGCCTTCAACATGGGATGCACAGAAAGGATAACTGAGGTCAAGCTGAAATGCAAAATAACTTTTTAGCTTGGAGTATCAAGAACTCCAGAAATCTCCACCCTTTCATGCCATGTAGAAGTCAAAGGACTTCCAAACTCCCATCTTTTTATATAACCTCCAAAAGTGGTAATTTTGTGGTGAAGACTTTTAAAAGAAAGAGAACCACGTCCCCAGTGCTGACAAGCTCCACAACCCAGCAATGAAGCTCCACTCTGCCACTGTGGCAACCACAAAGCCTGAATTTCAGATCCTCAAAGTAGGGGAGGAGGTAAGGAGGATTTAGCTCAAAGCAAGGAGCTCGGATCTCAAACCAGCCATTACAGAAATGGGACAGACAGGAAAATGTTTCAAGTGATGAAAGTCAACAAGGGCCAGTCCAAAATTTCACAAAATGCAGCCCCTGGAGCCAACACTGTCCTGCCACATCAAGATCAGCCTCAGGCTTAGATGAGGAGAGATTCAAATCCACACCAGTCCTGACTAGTCCAAATCTACCCAAAACTCCACCTACCAATATATTCAACTGCTCCTCCAAGCAGGACCTGTTTTCCTTTGCAAACTCCTAAAAGACACATTTTTACTGCTATCTCCCCTCATTTTTCAGGTCCCATCACATCATTTCAGTATGTGGGACTGTGTCCTGAGCCCATGGTTAAGGTTCAACCCTGACCAGGGATGACCAGGGCAGGATGTCTTTATTCACAAAAGCCAGCGTGTACTTAACTGGTTCTGAGTGGCTCACACCTGCCCTCAGGAGCACAAAGAACAGGGTGCTGATTCCTGCTCCTCTAGACTGAGCTGACATGAGCCCCAACTTGCAAAGGATAAACACACAGCCCAGGATTTATCAGCCCTGGAATCAGCTGATGCCCAGTGATTGGGATAAAGCACGCACACAATTCCTTGCCTCCCCCTCCTCCCTCCCCAAACACAGAGATATCCAAGGAGCTCAAAGTGTGCTGCCTCTACCTGTTGCCAAGCTGCTGGATATCCATTCTGAGTTCCTCCTCAATTTTCCCAACATTTGGCCACTGAAAGAGATTCCTACTCCTCTCTTTCATCACCAGAAGGGTTGACTTAAAACACTGCTGGCCTACTGCAGTATATGATCACAGGAACTAATGAAGCACAAAGCAAACAGCAGTTTCATTTGGAGACTCCCTTTTTCTCCAGGATTGTATAGCATTTATCTGTGTTGACCAAACAATATCCACTCTCTGTAAGGAAGCTGACACCAGACTGCAGATGGCAGCGATTTAGGCAGTGGTATGAAGAGGAGAGTGGTCCCACTGGAGCTCTGACAACTCTTTTGAAAATGTTTGGTTTCAACTGAAATAGCTTCAGCTCAATCCACCCTTCTGTGGACTCACCTGCAAGAGGGATTTGCACAGTGTGTGCAAACTCTGATTCTGCCACTGCAGCTCGTCCCAACCGGCCCTGCAGCAGCTCCAACTGCCACTGCAGCAGCTGCCAACGGCCACAGCCCAACAGAAGAAGGGAGATCACAGAATTCTGATGGACTGGACCTTCCAGCTCATCCCATTCCCATCTCCTGCCATGGGCAGGGACACCTTCCACTAGCCCAGGTTGCTCCAAGCCCTGTCCTTGGCCTTGGACACTCCCAGGGATCCAGGGGCAGCCACAGCTTCTCTGGGCACCTGTGGAGGCCTCCCCACCCTCACAGGTAACACCTTCATCCTAATGTCCAATCTAAAGCTCTCTTTAGCTTAAAACTATTCACCCCTTGTTCTATCACTGTCTGCCTGTGTAAAAGTTGCTCTCCTTCTTTTTTGTAAACCCTGGAGCCTTCTCTTGTCCAGGTGAGCACCCCCAGCTCTCCCAGCCTGGCTCAGAGCAGAGGGGCTCCAGCCCTTGGAGCATCTCCATGGCCTCCTCCAGTCTCACTCCAGCAGCTCCACATCTCTCTGATGTTGGGGGTCCCAGCACTGCAGGTGGGGTCTCACTAGAGCAGAACAGAAGGGGAGAATTCCCTCCCACAGACATTCTACAACCCTCTCTCATTCTCCTGGTAACACTTTGATCCATGTATTTTCATTGCCACAGTAAAGGAACATCTTTTCTGCCATGTATATCCAGTAGAAATTGAAGAGGTTTAGCTCAGTTATTTAAGCACAGCTTTCCTAATCCTGGCTTTGGCATGCTCCTGTGAATTCCTCACATGAAAGCTCCAAGAAAATGCTTTTCCTCCCATTTCAGCATTTTAATACTGGATTAGGGGACCTGTCTAGACAGATGAGAAAATAACCAGGTATTTAGCATGTACAGAACCCTGATATGGAAACCACCCTTAATGAGCCAACAACCTGTACCATATGATCAGCAGGGAAAGGCAATTAAAATATAGCAAAAGCTTGAGCTTTCCAACCAGGATCCACATTCCACAGTGGAATGAACAGTGATACAGATATAGGAAGCCCTCACTACACTTTATTTCAGTATCAATTATTCCCCCTGGCAGGCTCATGAGTGAGACAAGCACATAAAACACAATCACAGAATCACAAAGTTGGAAGAGACCTCCAAGATCATCAAGTCCAACCAAGCCCTAACACCTCAGCTAAACCATGGCACTGAGTGCCACATTCAATCTTTTTTTTAAACACATCCAGGGATGGTGACTCCATTCCACCCAAGCAGATGATTCCAGTACTTGATCACTCTTCCTATAAAAAACTTTTTCCTAATATCCAACCTGTATTTCCCTTGGCACAGCTTAAGACTCTGTCCTCTCGTTCTGCTGCCCACTGTGAGCAGCGCTCTCTCCCTTCAGCACTTGCCAAGCCACCAGTCAGGGCTTGAGCCAGTGGCTATTATCAGATCCTCTTGCATAAAAGACAGTTTGGCTTTTTACTTCTTCTTGATTGCAAAAAAGAGTTGTTTCTTTCTAATTTTGTTGGGATTTTTTTATTATTTTCTCTTTTAATCACAGGGTAAGAAGTATGTTGGCTGTTGCACTGTGAATCTCTCTGAAACTGTAATTTTATTTTGTGTCCATCTAAGAGCAAGGGTAGTGCCAAATCACAGCTTCATTCAAAATAAAATTCCCCTGTTTTGTCTTGATTACAGAGTTCCTGTGAGACAGCCAACAGGCACTGGTTACCCACAACAAGAAAATATCCAAATACACATCTTCCTTTTGTCTTGAACATATAGCTTCCATCCTCTTAGCTCTTATGCTTTTAAGTGCCTCATTCAGGATATTTTAATCACTTCTGCTTCCAGACTTGCCCCCTTTTCTCAGTGTCTACCACCATTCTGCCCCTGACTCCTTAGGAGAAATTATCCTCTATTCATCTCCTCCCACTCCTATCCATTTCTTTCATTCAAAATAAAACAAATAAACAAACACCTTTAAAATATCCCTAAAACCAACCTCTTCCAAAAAATATAAAAATCCTGACGATAACTGCTGTTTTCCAGCAGACAAATCTTTGCAAAAATATATCTTCTAAGATGAGCACCATTCTACCAAGCCAGAATCATGGGTTTCCACTCCTGGCATTTGTACCCACTGCAAGTTCGGTGAGGTGACAACTTCCTGATTTTTTTTTTCCCATTATTTTGCCATAAAACCTTGCAGGTCACAAGGAAGAAGCCAGAGGATTAAGGCAGTTTACAACTGCCCTCCTTACTACAACAATACTCTCTGACCAGGCAATTCTTCTAAGACCCTTCAGAAAAATGTTGCTAAGGCTCCAACTATATAAAAATAGAAGACCAAAATAAACAAAGGCATTTCTCAAGGAAATCTGCTATTCTTAGCTCACCCAACTGCTCCTGTGGTAGTATTGTTGTAGCCCTGGTGACACAAAGACTTGGGCAAGGCAATGCCCTGAAAACAAGGCTTGTGTGCTTGAAGGCTTGGCTGGAGGTTGGTTGGGATTTGGGGGCTTGTTTGGGGTTTTCCACCAGGATTGGTTAATCTTTAAAAAGTGACCTTCCCTCAGAGTCTGTATCACATAGCAGGCTGTCATTTACCCATGGGCTGGGACTGCTGGCATTCCCAGACCAAATCCATGGTCATCCCATCTCACCCCTGTCATTATTTCAGGTGTTCAGCTTGCATTTGCTGCCCACAGCCTTTCAGGGCATGGAGGGGAGGAGAGGAGGAGCAATCCATCCTGCTGACCTCTGGCATTCCTGTCTCTGCATGGCCAAGCTGAAAGGGAGCTTACAGACAGTTTAAAACTCTCACCTGACCTTTGTGAGTGCTCTTAAATTGTGTTGAATCGACAGCCTTCCCATTAACAAGTGTAACAGTCAGTCTGGAGGGTGAGAAATGCCTCATCAACACAAACAAGTTCCCTGCTGACTGCACACACCAGCAGAAAAAATTACCAGAACCACTTCATTCCCTGTAGGTTTTTATTTGATGAGAATTAAGCATCATCCCTAATCAGAAAGCTAAGCAATGATATTGCATGTGTTTGAAAGGAACTTGGATAAAAGCAACAAGAGTCAGCTGAAAGACTAAATGGAAGCACAAGAAATAAACACACTACTATTTCCTCATTATTTTAAGTGCAGCTATTCAAAATACTATCAACATACGAAGGGGCACTGCACACACATGTGTTTATAAGCAGGTTTGTCATCACAGCCTGAAAATGTTTACAGAGAAAATCTGACACCAAATTAATTCAGTCTAAGCAAAGTGAGATTGAGAAACCAAGAGCAGAAGCTAGAAAAAAAAAATCACAACAAAAATAAAATATCTAATTTTAACAATGACACTAATCAGCTGTTGAAATACTTTTCTCTGAAGACAGAGAGGATATTGGTTGAAGCTTTCAACTCAGGATCCAATCTGTCATAATCATTTACACTCCAGTCCCAGCAGAAGACTGGGCTGTAGTGCTGGGAATTATCCTGCCAATTCAATGGAGATGGCCAGGTTTGAATAGCAAAATAAAATTTTGTGGCCTTTGCACCTCAGGAATCTACCATGATGAAAACAGTATTAAAAAAAAAAAGACCAGTAAACTTTTTGATCCAGACTTTCAAAAGCCTTTTTTTTAATAGATGCAATAACCTCTATTATTTCATCAGCTGCATAAGGAAAATTGCTCATCTGAAAGCACTGGTAGCTGAGCCCAAAGGCAAAAGCCCCACGACAGAAACAGAAAGGTGACTTATTCAGCAGATGTAAAGACACTGCAGTTGTTAGGCCATGAACTCATTACACAGCTAGCACTACTTGTACTGAGCATGGCTGGAGTGAGTAACCCTCACCTAAGTAACTGCAGTAACAAAATTTCCAATCACCATCTCTAATGCACCTTTTTCCCTACGCTGAGAGAGAAGTGCTCGGAAGGATTATTCTGGTTGGAGCAATTTTATCTCCTGTAACACCTTTGCAGACTCAGGCTGTTCCCCTGAGCACAGGTCAGGACAGATCATATCTCTGAGCAGATACAGACCTGAAGTGGAAGGGATTTCTGGGCTGGCTCCAGCACTGCCTGTCAGTGCCTCCCTCTGCTGTGAGCTGTGGTTCTCCACAGCTCCTGGCACAACCAACAAGCATTTTGTAACTTCTCCCTCCTTCCCCCTTTCATCAGCCTTCTCAGACACAAGCACATTAATCCTTACTGCCTGTTATTTCAAGATGCTCTTTCCAAGCTCTCCAAGCTGCAAACATGTCCAACTGGGAGATGTCTCTTTTTCCCTTCTCCCTTCCTTTTTAACCCAGCAGGCTGCACACCAATCTCACAATCCTTTTCAAAATCACCATTTACACCCTCTCAGGAGTGTTACTAATTGATCCCAAGTTCCCCCACGTCAGTCAGACACAGGGGGTGACACCAGCCTGCTGTTCCAAGCTGCCTTTGTACAGGAGTTGTGCAAACACCAGCCTGGGCCAGCTGCATCTGCAGCTCCACGGGAGCTTTACTGCACTGCAAGCAGACACACCTCATTTACTCAGCTACCTGCAGAGCTGCAGGAGCAGGGTGATGGTCCACAGCCTTCTCTGTCATGCCAGAGCCCTTCCCAAGCTCATAAACTGTGTGACTGACAGTACAGCACCGCTGGGATCAAGGTTAACTCGTGTGACACCTGCACATGCTGGCAGCTCACCACCAGCTGCTGAAACCACCTGCAGAGTGGCACTTCAGCTTCGTGCTCAGGCTTTATCCAAGCCAGGATTTTAGTGGGAACAGGTTTGCCAGGTGGATGCAGCAGCTGAAACAAGTCACTCGGCCCCAGCCCAGTCCTGCTCCCCTCTTTTGCAGGATCTGCCAGGTGTGGGCAGAAACCTGTTCTGACAGCTCACAGCAACTGAAGTGTGGGTCAGAAAGGCTCTGCTCCAAGTAGGACCATCACCAGCATGGTCTCCTTGAACACAGTGTTTTCCAATACTTGAAACAAAGGAGACAGATGCAAAATCCCTGCTTCTCCTATCAGTGAGACTTCATCCCCCCAACCCCTCTTCCTGCCTGACCAGAGCAAAGAGCTTTGCAGATGCTGCACAGAGACAGTGAGCCTGAGTGAGCAATCCTGCCTGGTCTCAGGGAGCTTTTGAGTGGAACATCTCCATCATGTCTGCAGCACCCTCTCCACTGCATCCCACACCATTTATCCTGCGTGCCTCATCTCTGCCCACCAGCCCTCACAATAGAAAGATGACCATGCTCATCCTTCTTACCATGGTGGTACAAGGAACCCAGACTCATAAAAACAAGCCAGCATCCTCTGCCACAAGTAACTCATGTCCTGCCTTGTATTTCCACAGGCAGAACCTGAAATGAAGTGATTTTCAGAGAATTTATAGGATGGCTGTGAGAGAAAAACAAGCTGGAATTAAAGATAAATACTACCATCCCCTACAATTTATCCCTGTAAAAGCCCAAGCCATGAAGCGTGGCTCAAGGCACTGAAAATGCTGCTCTTACATCAGCTCCATGTACAAATTACTGACCCAGCCCAGAGGCTGACACACAGGGAGTGCAGGCTGGATCAGACATCAAGGAAGGGAAGGCATTAGTGACACACCACGTGTACTCTTGGACAGCAGCATGCCAAAACCCTTCCCATTCTTCCCACACATCAAACCTGCAGCTCACTCCCAAACCTCCTCAGCATTGGTTTTCTGAAGGCAACAGGGACTTTCAGGCTGGCTCTGTGCTCTTCTTCCTCTGGATACATCCCAAGAGAGACAGGGAAATACAGCATTAACCTTTGCCTGCCCAAACTCAGGTCTCCTTTACTCTGAGAAGATGACCTTACCAAGCCTTAACTTCATTTACCCCCTCACCTCCCTCACTGTCTCTCCCCTCATCTCAGGAGAGACAGGGAAGGGGCCACACTAAATTGTCTCCTCTTCCCAAGGTGGGAAGAAGCTGTGCTTCTTCAGTGCACACAAACCAAATAACAAACTCTCTAAACTACTCTAAAAGTTATGAAAGAGAAGAAAGCTGGTGGATATTAAAGCTGAGGCTACCAGACCTTATGCAGAATACAAGCTCCCACCACAGCACCACTCCGTGGTCCTGCACTGCTGGCCCAGAAAGTGAAGCAGAAATGTTTGAGTTCTTCAACAACAACAAAAAAAATTGTTCTGAGAAATGATATTTTTTTTTACAAGTATGATCCAGGACAGCCATCCTCTTTGCTTTCTTCCACACCACCATTATTCAGGAAAAACACAGGGAGGAGGCAGAGAATAAACCACAGCACTCAGAGAACCACTTAGGCTGGAAAAGACCCTTAACCATCACATTTCACATTTTATTATTAACTTTCAATCAACAAAGATGGTGGAACAAGTTCCAGAATAAGATTTCCTGCTACTTTGGAGGCTCCAGGCACCTCCTCTGCCACTTGATTTTCCAGCAACACATTGAGTGGTCCCCAGAAACACTCACCCCAATAAACCACCTCCACCCTCCAAAATCACCAACTGGGAAAATCTCTGCACTTTTGAAGGTTTGAAAAAGATTAAAACAAAACAAAACAAACAAACAAAAAAAAGGGTCACTGGATGGTGCTTTTGATCAGGAAACCACTGCACATTTTTACCACTGTGATCCAACTTGTTTTAATGCCTGCAAATATCCCTTGAGTCAAATGAACTTGTTCAAAGCTGATTCACACCAAGGCTACTTTTTAAATTGGGTAGTTGTTGACAAGTAGAATATATTTAACAAGCCCCAAGTGTCTTGGCATGCAGTATAAAGACTTCCTATTATGAGCTGGGTTGTTGGTTTTTTTTTTAAAGGGAACATATGGGCAGAGCAGGTTGTCTGCCACGGGGCACTTCCATACAGTGCTTGGCACTGTCAGAACTGCACGGATATCCAAAAAATAAACCAAGGAACGTCACGCCAAGAACACAGGGGATGAATCACACCATTTAAAACCCACTGATAAAATGCACTATTATGTGTTTTTCAAGTCCTCCTCATCTGAGGGAAAAGAAATGAAAATAATTGTGTTCCTCTGGCTGAAGGATACTGTGAGAACGTGGCAGGCTCTGTCGAGGGGCTGGGATGGGAGTTTCTACCAGCAACACACCTTGGTGAGTGGGGCAGCATCTTAATTTACAGTGTGGGGATAAAATGAAGGACTAGAGGATTCTCTCCACCATCACAAACTCCCACTGGAGGCAATCATCATCCCCAAGTGATTCCCAGAGAAATGGGCTGAGAATGTGGTCTGGGCTATGGAGCTTCTCCTGCCTCTGCATCCAGCAAGATCAGAACTGTAACGCTGTGGTTCATGTGCCTGAGGCTACAGTATTGCACAGCTAAAAGGAGCTCCCCAGCAGGGACAAAATGAACAGCTTTGGTATGTTCCTTGGGCAACAGAGGAGCAAATCCAGTAAATCCACTGCTCTGCAAAGCCCCTGCAGACAGAACAAGCACGTGCTGTAGCTAGCACATCAGGATCCCCTTGTTTTGGTAGGTTGCACACAGGTAGAAGGTCCCATCTACCCAGAAGGCATCCCACAATATCTACCCATCACAGAAACAGCTGTTACTGCCACAACACTCTCCTGCTGTGTCAGGACAAGCTGCAGAGCACAGGGACACCAGTTGTGTTCAACCTGCCCAGTGAGCAGGATATTCCCATCTTAACCCTGGTGACAGAAATCGTGATCTGGCCAAGAATTCCAGTGCCTTTGGTTTCCAAATCCCACTGATCACCAGGGATCTATCAACAGCTGGCCAGAACCTAAACCAGTGCATCGAGCTGCAGTTTGGCTCTGTCAGCCTCTGACAGGACAAAGGGTTGACAGCTCAGGAACAACTCAGAGTTGTTGAACTGAACAAGTCAAGCAACAACCAGTCCCAAACTGGCCTGCCTTTTCCTGAGTCTTTGCAAGCTTGCCAGGCTCTGGTGGATCCTTGGCAGGAATTTTTCCTTATTTCCAGCTCCTCAATCACACTGAGCATTGGGAGGTATCTGCCACTCCTACACTCCTGGCAGAAGCAAAGCTTGGTGTTTCAGGACTGTAAAAGGAAAGACAGACAGTAAACTACAGAAAAAAAATGTTATAAGCTAAAAACACTGGCATAATTGATAGAATAATGCTGGAAATAAGCTTCCTGCAGAAGTCATATTCCAGCTGCCAAAAAGAGCTGTACCCTATCCCATCTGCACAACCTTGAGATCTTATCTCTCCCACCCTCCTTCTTTCTCCAATTGTTTGGGAATCTTAATTCATAAAAACAGCCTTAATGAAATAGGAAATATGCTTGTGTTTGCACAACTCAGAAGACAATCGTGTCTCAGTCAAATAAACACTGGTGTCCATATTACACTTGGGAATTTGCTGTGGTTTGGGGTTTTAAATTTGTTGCAGCAAGCTTGGGAGCAAAGTTTCAACAGGAATCTTTTCTTTTCCTCCCATCCTCTGTACCAGGAGCGTGAGACAGGGAACAAATCCCCATGCACAGAGGCTCTGTACTGGTTCCAACTCTATGTGTACATGAGGATCATTTTAGGACACACCATATGAGACATGATAGCCAAAAGCAATTATTTCTCCTCACCACTTCTCAGAACCCAGACCTACCAAACTGCCCTGAAATAGCAGCACAGCTCTCAAAATAGCATTATTTCTTCTCTTTTTCAAAGCAACACCCACAATGAATCTTTGATTTTAATCCATCCTCGAGCAATTACCACATCTTTACCATTCAAGCCACAGGGAAAATCACTAAATCCAACAGCAACACTATGGGAAGAGAACCAGAATTAGAAAAGCCAAACACCACATGGATTTACTCCCACAGTAACTGGATCAACTTCAGCCTGGAACAGACTAGACGTGACTCCAGGAAAAATATGTCTCTCCAGGTGCAGCTGTATCAAAGAGACCTTCCCTGGGCTCGTGCCTTGCTGCAGCATTCAACAAACCACATGTTCCAGCTCTGAGGCAGCAGACACGTACCAGGGCTGGCCCCGGCACGCTGCGACTCACGCAGCCCCCTCCATCCTGCTGTCTGCACAAGCACACCCCTGCAGCAGCACAGAGCCCAGGGCAGGGGAATTCAGCTTGGGAAGCAAATCCTCAGATCCTGAAGGCTGGGTTGTGGCTGGGAGACTGGCTGTCTGATCCCACCTAAAGCTTCCCTTGGAGAAGATGGGAATTTTCCCAAAGGGTTTTGAGTACGACAATAAGAAATATTTCAGTACAAAAGCAAAGAGATTCTCCTCACTACAGACTGGCTGCATACAGGTGACACAGAGATATCCAAAGGAAATCAGTACTGCTAGGGAAAATCTTATACAGGACCACATCCTTGCTGCAAAGCAACAGGAACAATTCCCCCTGCTGAGTGATTTTCCTCCTGAGTGCAGAATGGAGCAGAGAGCAGAAACAGCTCATGAATCACAGAATCACAGAATAGTCTGGGCTGCAAGGGATCTTTAAAGGTCAAATTATATCAAAAACAAGAGACAGAAGAGTGGATGAGAAAAGAGATGAAAACACAACAGTGACACCTTCACCTTTGTTCCCATCGTGTTGCAAACTTCAAAACAAAGCCCAAGGACGAAATTCTGTCTGGAGATTCCAACAGAAAACCTCCTCCAGTCAACTTCTTGTGCTTTGAGGTTTGAAGTGCCTTGCAGGCAAAGTGGAGCCTGGAGTGCTGTGGGATGCACTCCAGTGATGGATTACCACTGCTGCAAGGAGCCTTTCATTCCTCCTGACACACCTGAACCCAAAACGTTTCTTCTCTGCCACGATCAAGACATTTTACCAAAACAAAGGGAAGTTTACTTTAGTATTGATCCTCTCCATGAAACTGTGCCTCAGCTTCGCAGAATTGAGATAAAATGCTGCTCAGAAAGAGAATAATTAAACACCACAGGCTGAGGAAAGAAAAAAAAACCCTTATTTTAGATCTGAGACATTTTTCACAGAGCAGGAAGATTTGTCATATGGTAAACAGTAGAAACTGTGAACTGGGACACTTGTGATTTATCTCTGCTTCCACAGCCTTCCCATGTGACTGGGATAAAAGAACAATAGTCCTATCCATAACTTGCCCAAAATAAAGCACAATTTCAATGTGTTTAGGTGGGAGCTCATTTTATGCAGCACACTACACTTGATCCTCTCAGTACCTCAGCTTCACCGAATGAAGAACAGCACAAGCACCTGGCTGTGCCAGAAATGCATTTCTATTAATGCCCTCGAATGAAAAGGCATCAGTGTAAGGTATTAAATCCCTACCAGGACAGAGCTTTGTGCAAGTCAGATGAGATAACAAGCCACTAAATTTCAAATCACCACTTGCATCCATCCCATAACTACATGCTGAAATCCCTCCAGCTAGGCTGGCATTTTGGCAGGAAAAAAATTGTCTTTTCTAAATTTAGCAGACACCTCAATCATTGTGTGATGCTTCAAAAGCAATGGAGACATAAAGTGGAATTTGTAGGACACCATTTAAACTGAAATGAGAGCTCTGCTCACTGAGCAAAGGCTTTTCTTAATTCTCTTCCTGTTTGGACAATTTGATCCACTTCTTTTTTTTTCCCACTACAACCACAAAGGTCTGTCCTGCAGTGAATGGATAGGCTTTTTTCTGGGATAACTTCCAGGTTAAAGAGAAAGGATTTACACTTGAATGAAACATAGGCACTGTATTTGGAAAATTTGTTTTGAAAACTTGGGAAGGAAGCAAAGCCTCCTTCATTTAAAAAGGGACTCAATTAACATTCTCCAACAAGTCTTCCTATCGAAAGGACAGTATTTGCTGGGGAACATGTGATCTGAAACTTGTTCTCCTCGCTCACAATGTTCCTTTCTGAAATACAGGGCACTGTATTTGCTTTGGAGAGACACGAGGATCTTTGCACAGCTTTCCAAAGGACTGCCTGTCACAGGCCAGGCCTTGACTCCAGACATCAGATCTCCTGTGACTTAAGCTCAGGAAACTTAAAGTAGTGCTTAAAGACCCTAATGAAAACCTAGAGTGACACAATCCCACTGTGGCTCCCCCCCCAAGGACAGCTCATCCACAAGGGCAAGACGAACCCACAGCATCACAAACCTCACCTCCTCATTGTCCCGAAAAATCACATTTTTACAACTTTCTGGAAAGAACACACTAGAGACAAACCAAACAGGTGTTCTGCTTTTGATTCCTGCCTATCTGGGAGTGGGTTTGCTCTGCAACAGGCAGGGGCCAGAAAGGACCACCCTAAGGGTTATCTTGGGTTTGTAAAACAATCCTGCAAGTGCTGGGCATGTCTAGAAATTGCCCACGTAGGAGGAAGAAACCAACCCATGCCATTATTTTCTTCCAGATGAAGAGGGAAAAAAATGCAACTGAGAGTTTTAATATGCACTTTTATTTCTAAATTCCCTTATCAACTGCATATGGCAGAGTCTTCTTCACTCTTTAATAAGTACAGGTTGAAGTCGAGCCAGACTCAAAGCTGACGATGGATTGAGCCCACGTCAATACCCAGCAGATTTGGATGGGAGATAAAGGCAATATTGGTGTGTATAACTACAGAAAACATGCTATCAACACATCCAACACTTTGGGGAGACCATCTGTAGCAACCCACTCTCCTTCATTTCTTCTGGATGCCTCTGACTGCAGGATGATCCAGGCACAAGCAACAGAAGGGAAGAGTTACCTGCAGCACACCCCAGTGCCTCAGAGGGACTATGGAAACAAAAACAAGGACACAGGGGCTCTCCAGAGCCTGTCCCAGGAATTTGGCTGCTGAGATTCAAGCTACCCTTTGGAAAAAAATACCAAGTTTCCCTGCTGATCACACTTTTAGTGCAGGCACTAGATCAAGTGTGGATAACCATAAAAATCCTTCTGTATTCAATCATTATTCTTTAGTTCCTCCATCTGGGAGTTTGTCTACAAAATGGACCAAACACCCCATGATGTCTTCCTTTCATCCAAAATAAAAGCAATTTAGGGGTTCTGTTTTTAAGTAACATTTTCCATGGGTAAGTCAGCACACTTTAAATTCACAGTACAGTGGAATAGAGTCCTCACACAGACAAGTGCCTTGCTCTTAACCCTTGCTGGTCCCAAACACAGACATCAGGACAAAGCAGGAGAGGATCCTCTGTACATCCCAAACCAACCACAAGGTGCTTTGCACAGCTGGGGATCAGCTGCTTGGTGATAAACACACTTAATGGAGTTTATATTTGCTTAAGACACTTACAGACTAAGAGGTTGGCTCCTGCCTTTCCTGCCAGCTACAGGCAGATGCTTGGACAGCACAAGGTGAAGATACTTTTCCTATGAGGTTAAGCAAGAAATAAATGAAAAGCTATAGGCACCTCACACAAGACACAGGGCCAAAAGCTGGGCTCAAGCTGAGGTTTCTGTGAAAATCCTCCATCAGTTCCAAGTGAATCCAAAAAATACATAGAGAAGACAGCTCACACAGTCACTCTCCCATTACCTTGAGCTAAAGATCTTGGCAGATGCATCTTTTGCACCCAGAAATGTCCCCTGCAGATCCCTTCTCCTGAGAACAGAACAGGTGGTGACAACTCATGAAATGTGTTCATACCCACATCTTTCACAAGAATCTGACTTAGGTTTCATTGCACCTTTGGAAAGAGGCAACCCACTTCAGAAGTTTAAAACTGGGTAACTGCAGTAACTGCATTTTTTTTTCAGGAAAGAAAGGAAGGAGTATTTAATAATGAAATAGCTTCTCCTCTCCACGTCCAGAACTGTGGAAGCTTTCTGATCCTGTCCACTGTGCACCTGCATGTACTGGAAACAAGCTTTAGGACATGCTGCAAAGCCCAACATCACACAAACACACAGGATGCTTCTCTCTGTTCTATCATGTTGGATTTAAAAACAGGTGTTAAGTTGTACCACACACTTTATTAAAAAGAAATTAGAAAGGGATTTAACTACTAGAAAAACTGTGCTTTTGAAGATGAAGTTGCCTGGCCAACATGGGTAAAGTCTGAAAGTGCTGTAACTCTGGGACTCCAGCATTGATGTAAATGCTGCAGACACACAGAGCCTCTGCCTCACAAAGTTACTGGTGCTGAAGTGATGGGGACACAGCCCCATATTTACACCCCTGCCCCACTGTGCCTCTTCTTGTGTGCATTTGTCACCGAGTGCATCTTCCCCTCCCTGCTCCAGAGCAGATTAAGCTTAATAGACTTATGCAGTTGTGAAGTGTCCTGCCTGTTATCCAATTAGGCAGCTAACGAGATCTGAGTAACAGCACGTAGGCACTGATAACTGCTGCCTGATATCAGGACAGATTAGACACGTTCTTTATGTTCCCAACCCTTGCAGAAAAAAGGTTGGGATTCGTTCAAAGGCTGCTCTGAAGACTGGATTCAGGTAATTGTTTAATTTTGTTTGGGTTCCATAAACACATCATGTTTGTTTCCTCTTGATCTCCTGGAGCTGCCATGTCACAACTGTCCCGTTACAAAACTCCTGATCAATCTGGTGTGACTCACTCAGTTGAACTTTCAGTGGACAGGGGCAGGTCTCATCACCCCTGTGGTCCCTTCTAGCAGCAGAAATCTATGGATAAACAAAGGAATTGTGCATCACCAGGAAAAGTGAACAGAATTGATAAGGAAATGCAATCGTTATTAGCTCTGACACTGTTCCACATGACATTCCCGTAAGATCCACCTAAGAAAACATTAATTAGATGTAATCACCATCAAATGGTTGCATGACAACATCCTTCTCACAGAATAATTATCAAGGGTTTGTTATCTCATTGGGAAAGCGGGCCCAGCCAGGCATAAGAGCTGTGCAATATTTTCATTGCCAGTTGGGATGACAGACTGGAATGTATGGCCATAAACCCAAGAGATGATTCAGCTGGGAGGATTTGCAAGCACTGTGGTGTACAGATTTCAATTTCTAAATGATCTCCATGCATTGGTCCAATAATTAAGAAAGAGAAGCTCCAGGTACAAATGCAAAAACAGGGAGCTACTCTCTATTCAGCAAGACTCCAGAAAATGCTCTTAGAGGGTCAAGGCAAAATGGTGACATTCAAAAATGTCCCACAGGTGTATGAAGGCAAAGCCCAAGGGATGAGCCACGGAAAGCACTCAGCCAAGTCCTGCCCTGAGCTGCCCACTGCCATGCTTTTTGGAACAGCAGACCTGAGAGTACCTTGTGGAGAAGAACAAAATTAAAAAACACCAGGTGTGAGATATAGCTAGATCCACTTAAGCCAGAAATGTTCCTAAGAACAGACTAGTGCAGACAAGCAAGCAGGACACAACCTGAGGGGAGATCTCTCCTTCCAAATCCAGCAGGAAAATCCAAGAGTTTGGTTCCCTTGAATTGAACCCTCTGGCTTTAATCTTTGTTTGAAAACAAGACAATGGCCATCAATGTGGGTGGAAAGAACAAGAGTCCAGGGCTTATCAGCATAGAAAAATGGGGAAATACCCACTGCATGGGTGAACCACACAGCTTTAAACTGACAGAGGGCAGGCATAGATGGGATATTGGGAAGGAATTGTTCCCTGTGAGGGTGGGGAGGCCCTGGCACAGGGTGCCCAGAGAAGCTGTGGCTGCTCCTGGATCTCTGGAAGTGTCCAAGGCCAGGCTGGACAGGGCTTGGAGCAACCTGGGCTGGTGGAAAGTGTCCCTGCCCATGGTAGGGGTTGAAAAGAGATGGTCTTTGATGTCCCTTCCAACCCAAACCATTATGTTATTATTTTTCCTTTGTTGTTTTTTTTTTTTTTTTCTATTCAGTTGCTCCAAAATTAAATTAAAAACCTGCAAGAGGAAGGTAATAAATTGCTCTTTGCATCAGCTGGCAAGGAGCAAAGGAAGTTTAGACTAGACCAGAAACCTTCCAAACAAGAGAATGGGGAGCCCACCGAAGGAGGAGAAAGCCACCATGAAGGGAGGTTTTGGAAAAGACAAATCCATCTCCAGGAAAGAGGCTTGGACCAAATCTCCATTGTCCTTCCCACGTGTGCTCTGGGATCACAGCACTGAGTAGGGGAGCAAAGAGTTAAAAACCAAACCATACCCAGAGCAGCCACATTCACATGAAAAGGAGAAAACTGGGGAATAAATAGCAAATGTAGTAAAATGTGATAGAGGCTGGGGTGGTTTGTGGGAGCAGGAAGGCAAAGGCAGAGGGAATGGTAATCCATGTCTGAGCAGGTTTAGGTAGATATCATTAGAGGATGCTCAAGGTTTCTTTTCCCCCACCTTTATCATTCAGTTAACAAAAGCTGTTTCCTTCTCCTTCCCGCCTCATTTATTGAGCCATAAACATTCACAGCATAGCCTGATTTTTCCTAGACTTAAATAGAATTGCGAGAATACAAAAATACCAACAAAACATGCATTCATCACAAAAACTTCACTTACATCAACAAAAAGAATTCACCCCAACAAAGTCAAAATAACTTCTTAGAATCATTTAGGTTGAAAAAGAATAACATCACAACACCAGCAAAGGTAGATAATTTATGCACACCCCACTCCTTATTCACAACTAAAATCAAAATTCCCCACATTTCTAATGGTCTGCAGCAATTGCCCAGTCCAGGTTTTGCCCATTACATCTCCCACTTATTGTCCTGATCTCCAGTTTCTTCAGAGCCCCCACATTTGGAAACAAAAGATGCAGCAGAACAGATTTGAACCATCCCTTGCAATCACTTTCAGCTCATTTTTAATATGCTTGAAGACCTGGGAGCAGCACAGGAGCCAGCAGAGCTGGGCATGAGCTCAGAGGGACAAGCAGTGAAGACTGATCCTGGCTTTCCAGAGGATTTTTGGATGCCCTGCCCAAGGCAAGGCAAACCCACCTTCACAAACACTTAAATATGATGAATTTGCCACTGTTCTGCATTGGCTGTGAGCAGGATCCATTTCTCTCAGCTCTGGGCAGATGCACCATGGATAATCTTCCTATGCAGAGCAATGGTAGAGTCACAGAACCGTGGTTTGGGTTGGAAAGGACCTTAAAGATAATTTATTTCCAATGGGCAGGGACACCTTCCACCCAGACTACCACTCTCCTTGGTATAAACCCCAGAGTGTTTGCAAATGTTGATCAAAATCCTTTAAGCTCTGGTGCTTTGAACCAAAAAAACTGCATTTCCTTTCCAAGATATGGCCATAACATGTAATTACAGCATGACAAACACCATTCATCAGATGTGCATGTATCTTTTTATCTACTTAAAGAGCCCTGTTCACATCCCCAAATGGCACTGCCTGAATCCCAGGATAACCTCTGCCCCAAAAGGGTAAAAAAAGAGGGAGGAAAGGGATGAAAGGCATCAAGAGGGAAGGGCTGTACCTGCTGCCTGGCAAGATCCCAGGTGCTCACACATTCTGTATGTGTTTACTTCACATGCCTCCACACAGACCTACCCCAGCACTTCCATTTAAGTGCATCAGTACAAACCTGTTCCTCATTAGCTTAAATTAACCATAATGGCCCTGATTTGGAGAGAAACGAGGAGACAGATGAAAAGCAAGGAGTGGCAGGATGGCAGCGAGCTCTGGTGTGTTTGGCTGAGCTGCAGTGACAGCACAGGATGTGATCTCTCCCTGCCCTGGTGGGGAGGACAGAGGCAGCAGTGCAGCCTCAAGGGTTTTCTGTGTGATTGGGGCAGATGTGGCTCTTACCCCCACCAAAAATCGCCCCTTCAGCTCTCCCATCCCATCCCTGCACCCCATTCAAACCCTGCAGCCCATGCCAGCTCAAACCTCTCAGCAAGAGGGACAAATTGTGTTTGGAGACATCAGGAGAAGAGGAGAGCTCACCCAGGGAGGGCAGATGCAAAATCTTCACCCCAATGAACCTCTCCCTTCTCCCTACGTGGTGAAAATCCCTCTGTACATGAGAAGCTCCAGTCAACCCTTCACTTTGGAGAGAGGCACATGTTTTCTTTATCTCTGAGTGTCACTGGATAGATTAGAGGAGATAAATTTATCTCCACAGCAATCTGTGTCGCTGCAAAGATAGGGCTACAAAATTCCATGGGATGAGATCTTCCCATGCTGAGTTTAGCATCCCAGCAAGAAGCAATCCATCATTTTGGTGGCTGACATGTTTTCATCAAAACATAAGGAAAATGAATTTGACCTCAAGTGTTGGGTGTTTGGGCTTTTTTTTTTTTTTTTCACATTAAAAAAGCTGTTAAATGTTTGTTGGGTGGGTTATTTTAAGCAAAACCATCCTTATGGACATTTTCCTTATGCTGTATTTATTCCTATTTTCTTGTATTTTCCAGTTTTCTTGTTCTCAGCAGGGCCAAAAACCCAGTTCAAGGAAGTTGGGCGAAATCTTAAGGAAGGAAAAAAGTGCATGAAAGAAATGAGGAAAATCAAAAATGTGTCATTTCCTGCAATGATTATCCAGGGAAATAAAGGAATAAATAGACTTTAATAATTTTTGTCCACTCTCATACCCATCAAATCCACAGAACTTCCATGCTCTGACAGCACCAGTCAAATCATCCCACTGTCCACTTGGCCTGCCCTTTAAAACAACTATTTTATTAAGAAAGAAAAGTTGAAAAATCATGGATAAACACACTCCAAGGAAATATTTCCTGTGTACAGTAGAAGGAAGCTGAGGGAGAGCCCTTGTTCACCAGCAGGGTCAGTCCCCATTGCAATGTATGGAGCCAGGTCACTGGGAGGAAACCAGTGTAAACAGGATCTGCTTTTATCAGTGGGAAAAAACCCAGCCCGTTCAAATTATCCAGAAATATGTGCCTATATGTTATAGCCACAAGCTGCTGTGTCCACTCCAGGGTTCAGTCATGGGCAGGGAGCTGTCCCCAAATGCAGGACCCTGCCTGTCCCTTCTGCTTTGGGAAGGAGCCCATGGGGGGATGGGGGAGATCCTGAGGATCATGAGGATGATGAGAGGATGCCTGCACCCTGAGCAGGATGGGGGGCTGGGGGGGGTCAAGACTGGGAGAAGAGAGTTTGGTGTGGGAGGGATGCTTGATGGAAGCCCTGGAGGCAGAACCACAAAGGAAACCTGGCAGGGCATCCTCCTGGTGGGATTTTAGGGCTGGGGGGGTCAGGATAGCTGTGCATGGCATCCTCCTGGTGGGATTTTGGGGCTGGGGGTGAACTGTCAGACTTGGCAGGGCATCCTCCTGGTGGGATTTTTGGGCTGGGGGGCAGGATAGCTGTGCATGGCATCCTCCTGGTGGGATTTTGGGGCTCGGGGGTCAGGGTAGCTGTGCATGGCATCCTCCTGGTGGGATTTTGGGGCTGGGGGGGACATGCCAGCCATACAGGACTTCCTTATGCTGAGATGCTGGGAGAAGGGCATGTCAGAGGGCAGGACACCCTCCTGGTGGGATGCTGGGGCTAAGGGAGGACATGGCAGCCTGGCAGGGCATGATCCTGCAGGGATGCTGTCCTGGGGGTCTCTAGAGGGATGGGGTGTCTCCAGAGGGATGGGGTGTCGGTCTCCAGAGGGGTGAAGGTCTCTCTCCGGAGGGATGGGGTCTCTCCAGAGGGATGGGGCCTCTCTCCCGAGGGATGGGGTGTCTCCCGAGGGATGGGGTGTCTCCCGAGGGATGGGGTCTCTCCAGAGGGATGGGGTCTCTCTCCTGAGGGATAGAGTCTCTCCCGAGGGATGGGGCCTCTCCGGAGGGATGGGGTCTCTCTTCAGAGGGATGGGGTCTCTCTCCAGAGAGATGGGGTCTCTCCGGAGAGATGGGGTCTCTCCAGAGGGATGGGGTCTCTCTTCAGAGGGATGGGGTGTCTCCCGAGGGATGGGGTCTCTCCAGAGGGATGGGGTCTCTCCAGAGGTTTGGGGTCTCTCCAGAGGGATGTGGTCTCTCCCGAGGTTTGGGGTCTCTCTCCCGAGGTCTGGGGTCTCTCTCCCGAGGTCTGGGGTCTCTCCCGAGGTTTGGGGTCTCTCCCGAGGGGCGCGCCCCGCGCTGTGCCCGCACGCCGGGGCCGGACCGGGCACAGCCTGCGCTCTGCTGCCCCCCGGCGGTGACGGGCGGGAGCGCTGCGCCCCGGGCTGCACCCGGAGCGGAGTGACCCCGGGACGGACAGCAGTAATGAGTGACCACCGGGGATGGACAGCAGTGCTAAGTGACCCCGGGGATGGACAGCAGTGCTGAGTGACCCCCGGGATGGACAGCAGTGCTGAGTGACCCCGGGGATGGACAGCAGTAATGAGTGACCCCGGAATGGACAGCAGTGCTGAGTGACCCCCGGGATGGACAGCAGTGCTGAGTGACCCCGGGGATGGACAGCAGTGCTGAGTGACCCCGGGGATGGACAGCAGTAATGAGTGACCCCGGAATGGACAGCAGTGCTGA